>JAHKKF010412288.1:0-13851 GCA_019740295.1 Labeo calbasu | reverse complement strand
GCAACCAAGAAATGTGAATTAGCCTAAGCAAAGAAAACATATATATATATATATATATATATATATATATACACACAGACCTGGGGCACATGGTGATGGGGGTTTGGGAAGAACCAGCGAAGCTCCAGCTGGGGACGGAGGTTTAACAGGGGGTTCAGGGTGAGCCGGGCCAGGATGCTCCGGAGAGGGGGCAGAGCTGCGCTGGCGGGGAGACCGGCATCCCCAGTCCTCAAAGCCGCTGGATGTGGCGGCTGTGGCAGAACTGCAGGTGGCGCTAGCTTTACGAGGCTGAATGGAAAGCGGAGAGGGAAATGTTTCAAAGTTGTTCGAACTTGCTTTGGGACGGGCAGGATGGTTTCTAGTTTCATACCTGTCTCGCTTGCTTCTCTTGGTCCTGAAGCCACTGCAAGTAGGACTCACGAGCCACCTGCTCCTCGATGGCCTCATTGGTGGCCTCCCAGTCTGTTGCTCTCTTCTTGTCCTCCAGCATCTGCTGCTCAATCCAAGACTCCTCAGACGTCTTAATAGCGTTTTTCATGAGACACTGGTCAGCGTGCTAAACAGAGACAAAATAACAGATATTAAAGGATTAGCTCATATCCAGAATAAAACTTTCGTGTTAATTTACTCTCCCCCATGTCATCTAAGATGTTCATGTCCTTCTTTCTGCAGATGAAATGAAATTAAGGTTTTTGAGGAAAACATTCCAGGATTTTTCTCCATCTAGTAGATCTGAATGGTGGCTAATGGGTTGAAGGTTTTGGACAATCGTTTCACTAGATAAATCCCTTATTCCTCGGCTGGAATTGTGTAGAGCCCATTGAAGCTGCACTGAAACAGCAATTTGGACCTTTAGCCCATTGGAAAATCCTGGAACGTTTTCCTCAAAAACCTTAATTTCGTTTCGACTGAAGAAAGAAAGACAGGAACATCTTGGAGTAAACTATCAGGAAATTTTTATACTGGAAGTGAACTAACCTTTAAAGTAATACTATGCTATACAAGTAAACACTCATGTATATTATTTACAACACTTACCCCTGGTTTGAAGGAGGGTAGGCCCAGTCCCACCCCAATACTAGCCTTGTAGGGATTCACTACAGAGTTATAATGTATGTTCTTGTGGTAACTGACACGTATCGGCTCGTCGTTGTTTTCCTGGATGGCGTGGAACGTATTTATTGGCTCTGGAAAATGGAATTTACAATTAAAAAATAAAACAAATTTCCAGCCAATAAGACACCAGGAATTGAAGCGACATTAACTAACCAATGCCATACTGGTAAACCTCCACCGGCCGGTTGTACATTTCTGCCATGGCCTGCATCTCAATGTGGTTCCCATGACAGTTGTTCTTCCTCTTCCTGTTAATGTATGTGGTGAAGTCCTCTGTGACATAACTGGAGAAGTAATCTGCATTTTTCGTCTGAAATGCAAGGATAAATTTTAAAAAACTGCACGCTGATCAATAATTAAAATAGGTTTCAACTATTTTTTAGCAAATTATTTATTCTTAAATATTTAACTGACTCACCAAATAATCCATACACTGCTTCCTTACCACATCGTGCATATCTTGGTCCCCGTAAACTTGATCGGCTTTAAAAAAAAATGATAAAAGCGCATAACAAAATCACAAAAATTAAAATGTAAACTTAAAATACACTACCAGTCAAAAGTTTTTGAACAGTAAGATTCTTCATGTTTTTTTTTTTTTATAAATTCTATTATGCTTACTAAGCCTGCATTTATTTGATCCAACAGTAAAATATTTGTACTATTTAAAATAATTTGTCTGTTTTCTGTTTGAATATATTTTAAAATGTAATTTATTCCTGTAATCAAAGCTACATTTTCAGCATTATTACTCCAGTCTTCAGTGTCACATCATCCTTCAGAATTCATTCTAATATGCTAATTTGCTGTTCAATAAACATTTATTATTAATAATATAATAATAATATTATTATTTTATTAATAATATTTTAATTAAAGGGAGTGGGGTTTGATCAAAAGATGATAAAGACATTTACAATGTTACAAAAGATTTCTTTTTCAGATAAATGCTGTTCATCTGAACTTTCTATTCATCAAAGAAACCTGAAAAAATTTTACTCAGCTGTTTTCAACATAATAATTATTATAATAACAAATGTTTTTGATCAGAATATTAGAATGATTTCTGAAGGATCAATAAGGAGTAATGATACTGAAAATTCAGCTTTGAAATCACAGGAATAAATTATACTTTAAAATATATTCAAATGGAAAACAGTTATTTTAAATAGTAAAAAATATTTCACAATTTTAACGTTTTTGCTGTACTTTGGATCAAATAAATGCAGGCTTGGTGAGCAGAAGAGACCTCTTCAAAAAACATTAAAAATCTTACTGTCCAAAAACTTTTGACTGGTAGAGTATAAGAATAAAAGCTTATTTAAAACATGAATAAAAGCTGCATTAATATATAAATAATAATAACTTTACCAGTCACTTATAATTACTTTTATAGATATTGCAACTAGAAATGTCATACAACAACAATAATAAAAAATAATGCAGAAATTACAGATTTTTTTAAAGGTTTCAGTATTTTCCATGACTACTTTAGGACTGAAAAACTGATATTTCTAGGGTTTCTCTAATAGTGGAAACCCTGTCACAATATGGCACGTATGCGCTATAAAAGCCACATGATTACATCTGCACTGTTAAACTATAATTTCAGCACATTCAAAGCACTGCATGTGTACTAAAGGTGAACTGACTCAGCTTTCATGTAAATAACTCTTAAATATAGGAGAGAAGTATTACCGACTGCTCTGAAAAGACATGCTCCATCTTCTTTCATTTTTTTGATTTCAAAGCCTTTCTTTTCCCTCAAGGCTTTCTCGAACCATTCTTCTTGCTGTATGCCAAAAAGCAACGAGAAAAGTATATTTTAGGACAATGAGGACATATGAAGCATGTGTTCCAATCACCAAAACAGACACAGTGTCCCCAAAAAGTATAAAAGTTGATAGGATAGTCGATTCACAAATTTAATTACAGAATAATAAATGTCAAGCTCAGTCACAATCCACTTTTAATTTTGTCTTCATTGTGTGGGGGTTAGGTTTATGAGCTTATGTCATCATTTCAGCTTTTTATCTCATAATGTCAGGTTTTTATGTCATACTTGTGAGTAAAATAATGACTTACACTACCAGTCAATAGTTTTTGAACAGTAAGATTTTTAGTTTTGTAAAGAATTCTCTTCTGCTTACTAAGCCTGCATTTATTCGATCCAAAACACAGCAAAAGCAGTAATATTGTGAAATATTTTTGCTATTTAAAATAACTGCTTTGTATTTGAATACATTTAAAATGTAATTTATTCCTGTGATCAAAGCAAAATTTTCTGCATCATTAAACCAGTCTTTAATGTCATATGATCCTTTAGAAAATATTCTAATATGCTGAATTGCTGTTTAAGAAACATTTATTACTATTATTATTATTATTATTATTATCAATATTTAAAACAATTGAGTACATTTTTTTTTTAGGATTCTTTGAAGAACTGAAAGATCCAAAGATCAGCATCTTGAATAAAAAGCATTTGTAACACTACATTATACCATTCAAAAGCAATTTTTTGGGGATGATGAACAAATGATGTTTGAGCAGCGAATCAGAATATAAGAATGATTTCTAAAGGATCTTGTGACTGAAGTAATGATGATAAAAATTCAGCTTTGAAATCACAGGAATAAATGACATTTTAGTTATTTTAAACAGTAAAAAAAATTCAATACTTTACTGTTTTTGCTACACTTTGGATCAAATAAATGCAGGCTTGGTGAGCAGAAGAGACTTCTTTAAAATACATTAAAAATCTTACTGTTCAAAAACTTTTGACTGGTAGTGTATGTCATAATTTACCTTTGCATTTCAGAAATTATGATGTACCAAATGTATGGTTTTGCGAAAATTAGATTTTCACAGAATTAAGACAAAAAAATTAACCAAAACTGTACATCAGACAAAAGACCAAAACTCAAAACAATCAGTCAAACAGATTTTGGAACGACATGAGGGTGTAAATGACAACAGAATTTTCATTCAGTCTTGTAACGTAACGTTACATCTTAACAAAACCTCTATTTCTTTATTTATCGAACATAAATGACTTTAACTCGTTTACAATAATATTTACGGTAACAGTGAACAAGCTGAAATAATTTTAAATCTCTCTCTAACCTGTTTTCGTGTTGCCATGTATCCTGACAAATGCTAGTTTCTAGTACCTGCTCGACTGTGGCGGGGTCCACATGCTGAAGTCTGGCCGCATTCTCATATTCGTCCTCACTGTTGTTGCCTCCAGCTCCCTCCTCGGGTTCCGAGACTGGACTACCGCCCCCTCCTCCTCCTCCCCCTCCCCCACCGCCTCCCACTCTACCTCCTCCACCTGTCAAACCGCTGGAACAGACCGCCTGTCGTCTCCGCTTGCTGAGTCCCGGTCCTGAGCAGCAGCTTCCAACACCACCTGCGCCGCAGGGCAGCTCGACACGACCTGCGACCACAACCGAGTTCGCGCTCCCTTCGCACTGTACGACCGGTGCTCCAGCGGCACCGGGCTGCGGGGAGGCCTGCTGCGGGCGAGCGCTCGCCTCGATCCGCCGCTCCTCTCTGGACGTGTGCGGTGTGGCCTGGTATGTCCACGGCGGCGGAGAGGCCCTGGGTCGGGACCCCGATCGTCCTCCGAGGGGATGAGGGTGCGACTCAGAGCCGACTCGTCTGTCCGGTTCGTCCGTATGATCACCGCCACCGGCTGTGGAGGCCGGTTTCTTCTTCGGGAGGATTGTCATCGCTGGCCAGCTTGCGGTTAATTTGTGTTGTTATGAGTTAGACACAGAGAATAAACGGCCGTTTTCGCTTATCTATGAGCGGTTTGTTCGCGGCATATATGGTTACACCCGTCCTAACATAATACGAGGTGTCGGTGAATTAACACAGTCGTCACAGATCGACTTTATTCCTTCGGTTTCGAGGTTTTTCTTTCGTAACAGCGACCGACCGAGAGTTTGACACAAACATCAACAAATCACAATGCGATTTTTACGTCACTTCCGACGCTTGCTGTGCTTCGTGTTGACAAATGGGCTCATATTGCTTTGCACTGCCCCCTACCGCAATAACCCTTCTATTGAACCCTTCTATCTCTTCTGTGATTAAATCTACATTTTTTAGCATCATTACTCCAGTGTTCATTGTCACATGATCCTTCAGAAATCATTCTAATATGCTGATTTGCTGTTCGAGAAACATTTTAATTATTATTATCAATATTTAAAACAATTTAGTACATTTGAAAGATCCAAAGCATTTATTTGAAATAAAAACCTTTGTAACATTACACATTAGTTCATTTATGCGCATTTTTTGAGCAGCAAATCAGAATATTAGATTGATTTCTGAAGGATCATGTGACTGGAGTAATGATGCTAAAAATCAGCTTTGAAATCACAGGAATAAATGACATTTTAAAATATATTCAAACAGAAAACAGTTATTTTAAATAGTAAAAATATTTCGAAATTGTACTGTTTTTGCTGTACTTTGAATCAAATAAATGCAGGCTTGGTGAGCAGAGGAGACTTCTTTAAAAATCTTACTGTTCAAAAACTTTTGACTGGTAGTGTAAATGTGAAACTAACATTATTTTAGATGACATGGAACAAACAACAGGTGAAAATCCCCAGAGTAAATGAACCTTGTATGTAATTTTGTTCCAAAACACTATGAGAACAAGAAACTCTCACAATCATACTGATTTCTGAGTAAAATCTGATTTCACTTCATTTTTTCAAGATTTTATTAAATCATTTTTTCCAACATGCATTCAATCAATACATTTTTATTCCAGTGTTCTTTTATATCTGTTCGATGAAAACAAGACACCCACAGAATTCATTAAGGCTAAGTAAGCCTATTTGGAACCTGAGTTTACAGTAACTGCATGGTCATCATTTAATATTAAATGTTTCTTGAATTAATACTGCAAATACAAGTAATTGAACAATAATGCATGGTCTTTTTTCCCCCTCCTTTACTAAGATAAAGTGAAAGCCAGCTGCATGTGACATTAAAAGGATCTCAAAGTCTCTAAAATGTACAATTTTAATTGAAATGAATTAAAATCAATAAATACTGATCAATAGAATATCTTTTTGTTTAAAATCAGTATCTCTTGGGAAGCTCAAGGAAACATGATACAGCTAAAAATCTTGGTTGTTTCTTTACAGATTGTCATTGCTTTTTCTTGGTAATCTATCGTTTTTTAATAAATATGATTAAGAATACAGGATATTGCCTATTATGAGGACTGCACACAAGACACTTAAAACATTTATTCTGAAACAAAGTTATGGCACATTTTTAAAAGCAAAGAGTTCAAGAGTGTTCACTCCACTGGTTGATCTGTTGAAACACATTTGATCCCAACATTGCCTCTGTAGCTCTGACAGTCTCAGTTGATCTTTTATGATATGTATTTAGGGTAAGGAGATGTGGATGGAGATGACACTGAAACTGAACGTGACTCACTCATGTGTGCCCAAGTTTAAGGTCCGAATCCATTTGGACACTAACACTTAGTCCTTCAAGAAATGCTGGTGGAAGAAAATTCCTAATGTTTTTCTCCGGTCTTCTTCGTCATGAGCTTATGAATCTATAATTTCAACTTAACTGGTGATGCTGTGGTGAAAAGGATAATATTGTAGGGGACAAATTCTTCCAGAGTCAAAGCTGATGTGAGAGTTCCACATCACAAAGAATCAATTTATCCTCTAATTTTTGTACATATCACACTATTCATTTACACATTACATTAGTGTTTTTCTCACCCAGACTCTTGTATTGTTGCAGATATTAGAAATAATAACACATCCTCTGGCAATCCTTGTCCATTAGAGGTTGCAAAATGAATGATTTAGCAAGCAGCTGATTGCCTTGACTATTTCTCAGACTGCTTCATTAGGATGTACACAGGCCTGAACACAAATAGTATGGAAGCCACTTTCCACCACAATTATCTCACAATTCTGACTTCTTTTTCTCTTATTTGCACTTTACATCTAGACAAAAAGCCCGAACTGTGAGATTCAAACTCACGACTGCGAATGATAAAGTGAGAATTGTGAGGTATAAACTCCCTAACTTTTTTTTCCTCAGAATTGCGTAATATAAACTCACAATTGCGAGTTATAAAGGAAGAATAGTGGAATATAAACTTCTAATGGTGAGAGATAAAGTCAGAATTGCAAGATAAAAACTCACAATTCAGACTTTTTTTCTCACAAATGCGAGTTTATATATCGCAATTCTGACTTTTTAGCACAATTTTTTTTCCCTCAGAATTATTTTGAGATATACAGTCCAATTCTGAGGGGGAAAAAGACTGATATGTTCTCAAAATTGTGAGTTTTTATCTAACACTGCAACTGCAGAATTGTGAGATATAAACTCACAATTCTGAGAAAAACAGTAAAAATCACCATATATAAAGTCACAATTCTGAGAAATAAAAATTCAGAATTGTGAGTATCTTGCAATACTGAATTTATTAGCATTTTTTAGAATTGTGAGTTAATATCCCACTACTCTGACTTAATAAGTCACAATTGTAAGTTTATATCGCACAATTGTGAGATAAACTTCCAATTCTGACTTTTTTTCTCAGAACTGCATGATAAACTCACAATTGCAAGTTATAGTCAGAATAGCGAGATATAAACTCACAGTCGCAAGAAATAAAGTCAGAATTGCAAGATAAAAACTCACTTTTTTTTATCTAGCAATTCTGACTTTTTTTGCACAATTCTGACTTTTTTCTCTGAATTTTGAGATATAAATCCCAATTCTGCGAGCAAAATTAAGTCAGAACTTCTGACTTATTTTCTCAGAATTGCAAGTTTATATCTTACAATTCTGAGAAAAAAATCAGGACTGCAAAATGAAGTCAGAACTTCTGACTTAATTTCTCAGAATTACGAGTTTATATCTCGCAATTCTGACTTTTTCGCACAATTCTTTTTTTCCTCAGAATTATTTCGAGATATAAAGTGCAATTCTAAGCGGGAAAAAAGACTGATATGTTCTCAGAATTGTGAGTTTATATCTAACACTTCTGACCTAAAAACTAGCAATTGCAGAATTGTGAGATAAACTCGCAATTCTGAGGAAAATCAGTCAAAATCGCGAGATATAAAGTCACAATTCTGAGAAAAAAAGTCAGAATTGTGAGTATCTTGCCATACTGACTTTATTTGTGTCTTAATTTCTTAGAACTGCAAGTTTATATCCCACTCCTTTGACTTTATAAGTCACAATTGTTAGTTTATATCGCAGAATTCTGAGAAAAAAGTCAGAATTGTGAAATCTTAAAAATTGCAAGTTATGAAGTCAGAATAGCAGGATTTCTCACTTGTGAGAAATAAAGTCAGAATTGCAAGATAAAAACTCAGACTTATGTTCTCAGAATTTTGAGTTTATATCTAACACTGACTTAACTCGAAATTGCAGAATTTTGAGATATAAATTTTTAGATACAATTTTTAGAAAATTCAGAATTGTATCTTGCAATACTGACTTTATTTCCATTTTTCACAACTGTAAGTTTATATCGCGCAATTTTGAGAAAAAAAGTCTGAATTGTAAAATCTAAACTTGTAATTGCAAGCAATAACGTCAGAATTGTGAGATTAACTTTTTAATTCTGACTTTTTTCTCAGAATTGCATAATATAAACTCACAATTGCAAGTTATAAAGTTAGAATAGTGGGACATAAACTCTCAATCTCAAGGAACAAAGTTAGAATTGCAAGATAAAAACAGACTTTTTTTCTCGCCAATGCAAGTTTATATCTAGCGATTCAGATTTTTTTTTTACGCAATTCTGACTTTTTTCTCAGAATTTTGAGATTCTAATTCTGAGGGAAAAAGACTGATATGTTCTCAGAATTGTAAGTTTATATCATGAAATACTGAGAAAAAGTCAGGACTACAAAATGAAGTCTGAACTTCTGACTTATTTTCTCAGAATTACGAGTTTGTATCTCTGTATTCTTTTTTTCCTCAGAATTATTTTGAGATATAAAGTGCAATTCTAAGGGGAAAAAAAGACTGATATGTTCTCAGAATTGTGAGTTTATATCTAACACTTCTGACCTAAAAACTAGCAATTGCAGAATTGTGAGATATAAACTCGCAATTCTGAGAAAAACTGTCAACATCGCGAGATATAAAGTCACAATTCTAACAAAAAAAGTCAGAATTGTGAGTATCTTGCAATACTGACTTTATTTGTGACTTCATTTCTTAGAATTGCAAGTTTATATCCCATTCCTCTGACTTTATAAGTCACAATTATTAGTTTATAAGAAAAAAGTCAGAATTGTGAAATCTAAACTTGCAATTGCAAGTTATAAAGTCAGAATAGCAGGATATAAACTCTCAATTGTGAGAAATAAAGTCAGAAATGCAAGATAAAAACTCTGACTTTTTTCTCACAAATGCGGGTTTATATCTCACAATTCTGACTTTTTTAGCACAATTCTTTTTTTCTCAGAATTATTTTGAGATATAAAGTCCAGTTCTGAGGGGAAAAAAAGACTGATATGTTCTCAGAATTGAGTTTATATCTGACACTTCTGACTTAATAACTCACAATTACAGAATTGTAAGATATAAACTGGCAATTCTGAGAAAAACAGTCAAAATAGCGAGATATGAAGACAGTTCTGAGAAAAAGAATTGTGAGTATCTTGCAATACTGACTTTATTTGCCTCTTCATTTCTTAGAATTGCAAGTCTATATCCCACTATTCTAACTTTATAAGTCACAATTGTAAGTTTATATCACATAATTCTGAGAAAAAAGTCAGAACTGTGAAATCTAAACTCACAATTGCAAGTTATAAAGTCAGACTTGTGAGATAAACTTCCAGTTCTGACTTTTTATCTCAGAATTACATGATATAAACTCACAATTGCAAGTTATAGTCAGAATTGCGAGATTTTTTGCAAATGCAAGTTTATATCAAGCAATACTGACTTCATAACTCGCAACTGTAAGAAATTCTGAGAAAAAAGTCAAGACTGCGAAATGAAGTCAGAACTTCTGACTTATTTTCAACTGCAAGTTTATATCTTGCATTTCTGCCTTTTTAACTTGCATTTGCAAGTTTATGTCTCACAATTGTCAGAAAAAAGTAAGAATTGTGAGTTTATATCATGCAATACTGACTGTTATAAACTGTTAGTTTATATCACAATTCTGAGAAAAGCCAGGACTGCAAAATGAAGTCAGAACGACTGACTTATTTTCTCCGAATTGCAAGTTTATATCTAGGAAATTCAGACTTTTTAACTTGCAATTGCGAGTTTATATCTCACAACTGTCAGAAAAAAGTACGAATTGCAAGATGTAAACTTGCAGTTGTGAGAAAAAAGTCAGAATTGTAAGATAAAAAGTCACAGTTATCTTTTTTTTAATTCAGTGGCGGAAACAGATAGCATATCTCTGTTACATATGTGAATATGACATATGTACACCCTAAACAAAATGTGTTTTTTTACCTCCTGGTCTTCATTGGGACCTATCTGGTTCAACTTTGGTCTCTCCGTTGTGCTTGTCGCTGGATTTCTGTGAGAGATGAGTGGAAACGGTGGCTGCCTGGACCACGGCTTTGAAGCTGCGCTTGCGTTTCTGAACGTTCTGCTCTGGGTGAAAGATGATGACATAGACTTTGGGGATGTACAACATGCCCAGGGACACCGTGGCGCTCAAGCTCATGGACACGGTCAGCGTGGTGGTCTGAATGAACATCTGGTTCAGGGCAGAAAAAAGATTAAGAGTAATATTTCAGCCTGGCCTTAGCCATGACCTATCACATGATGTAGATCAGCCGTCAGGGCTTTAGCACTGAGACATCACTGCACATTACACACATACATAAACTCTCTGTTGATTGTCACAATGCATTTCCTGGAAATCAGTACGTAGTCATTGTAAGATAAAAGGCTGAACGTGCAAACCACGTGCCACGTGCAAAGAAATCAATCAGTTTATGTGAAAAAAATCACCTTTTCATGAATAATTTTCACCATGTGAGTCATTCATATATGACAAATGGTGAAGACCCACAACATATAGTTCATTTAAAATTTCTAAAAATGTCATACAAGAAACTATGATCTTAAAACATTAATTCCCTATTAGAAATATAAAAATAAACAAAAAACACTTTAACATGACAAAATATAAGACCTATATATACTGCATTCCGCTGTATAGTCTGGTATTTTATTCCACCATGCTTTTCTTTTCATTTACAAGAAATGAAAAGACTCGAAGACCACCTGAGGGCCAAAAGCGTTGCGGTTGACCGACCACTAAAAGACCTCTCTATTAGTCAGAGTATACTTTCCATTTTTAAATCCCTGTGCTTTGTAAGCAAAACCATCCCCCACAGGATGAATAGACGTGAAAAATTGAATGACTAAATGCACAAAGTGTGGCTAGCATCTGAACAGCTTTTAGGCCAACACGAAACAGCACCACAATTAAATAGCGATTACAGTAACCTGACATTAGCTACAGTTTTTTTAGGTTTCTATTATATGATTATGGCTGAAACATTCACAAGTAAATGTTGCAGCATCATTAACTGAAACAGATCCATCTAATCTAGTGAAATGTATGTCTAGACACTAAGAGTAAAGATCATATTTCTGTATGTTAATATCAGGCACTACGCTAATATCGTGGAAGCAAGACTCTGGATTTTATATAGATACGCCAACAGACCCAAACATAGACTGTTAATAGTCGAACAATAGTGAAATTATTACAGTGTAAGTGATGCATGTATCGCCGGTAATATAATATAATGCCTATTAAAATGTTAAAATCTCTGTACAAAAGCATAGTCTCTAATCTTAACGTATATTTCATTAACAATTTACCTTTTCTGTGGATTGGGACGTGCCGAAAAATATGGGCACAAAGGCCAACCAGATGATGCAGGTGGTGTACATGGTGAAGCCGATGGGTTTGGCCTCGTTGAAGGTCTCAGGAACCCCTCTGCTCTTAATGGCGTAGACTGTACATGTGACCATCAGCACCATACTGTAGCTCAGACAGCCAATCAGAGACAGATCTGACATATCACATTTCAGGATCCCACGTGCGTACTCGGGGTTGGGGGGACGTAGCTCATCAAAGTCAACGTTTGTGTGAGGGGGAACCACTCCAAACCAGATGAAAATACCCAGGAGCTGTGAGCAGAAAAAAGGCATGAATTAATGTATATACAAAATCAGTGTCTGTAATGGTCCATGATATCCAACCTATCCTCACACTAAATTATATCCAATTCTCTGAACATCTTTGAGAAGGAACGCATGTTTCTAAATGTTTCCTCAAATAATATGCATGATTAAACGTTAATGGAACACCATAAAGAGAAGAGCTTTCAGTGAAATTACTGCACCTCCATGCTACACTCAAAATATTGCTTATTTAATTATTCAGTGGACTAAAAGTTTTTAGACAAATATATTTTGGAGGGACAGAGTGACAACACTGTAAACAACTTGCACAGAAGTTACTCCGAATAAGAGTAAATTTAGCACAGATTATTATGCAAATAATTTAAATTAGCATTGAATAATGTGCTATTATTATAGATTTTTTAAAAATATTTAAATTATTATACAATTAAAATGATTTTATATTAGTACTACTATTATTTCCATTTTCAACA
This sequence comes from Labeo calbasu, assembly GCA_019740295.1. Classification (NCBI taxonomy): domain Eukaryota; kingdom Metazoa; phylum Chordata; class Actinopteri; order Cypriniformes; family Cyprinidae; genus Labeo; species Labeo calbasu. The sequence goes on along the minus strand of JAHKKF010412288.1, from coordinate 1,042 downwards.
AACAATACTGCAAAATAAATACATACATACATACATTAAATCTGCCAGTCTGTTGAACACATTTACTTTTTTGAATATTTAAAAACATTATGTTACAAGTTATGTGTAGGGGTGTGCGATAATGACAAAGAACCTTTTACCTTTTGACCTTTTATGGGCAGTTTTACCTTTATAAGGCCATTTTTTTAAACCTAATTAAATGCATTAATCATCCTTTGTGTCAAAGTTTTAAACTTAATCAATAAATTCAAATAGTAAGACACTATAAGGCTGTTACCAATCAAATGGAATTTGAAACAAAATTTGTTTTTGCAATGCAGAAGTGGCAAAGAATCTGCATCTGAAGTGGCATTTAAATGCATTTACACTGACTGACTAATGCAGGACATGAATCTATTGAACTTGCAAATTAAAAATTCATAAATAATGTTTTGATGTTTAAAAAATGTTAAATACTGATATTTGAAAAAAGGAAAATATACTTATAATAAATATAAACTTGAAATCGCCAGTAGGTTATTGTGTCAGAGTTATTGAGTCAATCATTCAAATGATTTGTTCAAACAGCTGATTGGTTCCATAACAAAACACCATTTGTGTGTTGGTCTGAGACGCAAAACCTATGGAAGCCCGTTTCAGCCACTGAATAAACAATAAAAGTGGTTATTGTGACTTTTTATCTCACAATGCTGACTTTTTTCTCACAATTGTGAGTTTATAAAATGCAATTCTGATTTGTTTCACGTAAACTCACAGTTGTAAGAAAAAAGTCAGAATTGTCCAGTGTTGAGGGGGGGAAAAGACTATGTTCTCAGAATTGTGAGGTTATGTCTCACAATTCTGACTTAATACTCACAACTGCGTGTTATAAAGTCAGAATTGCATAATGTAAACTGCATTGTGTGATATAATCTTGTAATTCTAAGAAAAAAGTCAAAATTGTGTGATATAATCTCGCAATTCTAAGAAAAAACTGACAACTGCAAGATATAAACTCACAATTCAGAGAAAAAAGTCAATTGTGAGATATAGTCACAATTGC
>JAHKKF010412277.1:0-16867 GCA_019740295.1 Labeo calbasu | reverse complement strand
TAATTTTACAGAAACAAACTCAGTTCTTACCAGAATCAGTGGCTGTCTCTGTTACTGATGTATCTGTCGTCACTAAAGTAGAGCAGAAAAAGAGAAACAGACTATAATTAATAAAACTACAAAATAATAATATAGAATAATATTATTAATTATAAATTAAATATAGAAATAATATCCAGATAACACACACATACATATACTTACCAGAATTGGTCTCTGTGACTGATGTATCTGTCGCCACTAGAAATAGAGCTGAAAGAGACAAACACAGACTACAATTATTAAAATAAATAAATAATAATTATAATGTTAATAATTAATTCTCCTATTTCAACTTCGGTTCAGTTGCTGCCTTAAATTTTTTAAGTGTAGTCATTTTAGGGTATAAAAGTCATTTCAACTTCAATTATTTTAAATTGACTCAAAATAAAATAAAATAAAAATAATTCGGCTTATAAAAAAGTTGAAATTGCTCAACTCTCTCTCTCTGATTAAATACTTAGACATAAAAAAAAACACATTATTATATTATATTATTATATTGTTGGCAACTAATGTAATATAAAAAAGTATTAAAATGAAAAAACTACTAAATAATAATAATACCATAATAATAAAATTAAATACATAAATAATACCCAGATAACACACACACACACACACACACACACAAATTGTAATGGTCTGTTCTTTATACAAAATAATCATATGTCTTCAGACTTTGAATATACGTAGTGTACAGTTGTACAGTATGCATGGACTGCCTCAAAAACTACATTTAGAATTTATAAATAACCCCTTGAAATGCATAAATGTGTCTCTACACAGTCAAACAGAAACAAATTCAGTTCTTACCAGAATCAGTGGTTGTCTCTGTGACTGATGGATCCGTCGCGGCTAGAAATAGAGCTGAAAGAGACAAACAAAGACTAAAATGAATAAAACTACTAAATATTAAAACATCATAATAATTCAATAAATTTAAACCATTTAAAAGTGCAACAACTTTAGCTAATATTAACATGAATGGAAAAATATTAATAAAAACATTAACATCTCAGTGACACTTAACTAACAATTATAAACTAAATTTATAAATGACTGTCTGAATGCATAAATGTGTTATTACAGTCAAACAGAAACAAATTCAGTTCTTACCAGAATCGGTGTGTGTCTCTGTGACTGATGAATCTGTCGCCACTAGAAATAGAGCTGAAAGACAAAAACACAGACTACATTTTTTAAAACCACTAAATAATAATATATAATAATAAATAAATAAAATTAAACTATTATAAAAGTGCAACAAACAAACTAAAATTAAAATGAATGGAAAATATATATATATATATATATATATATCTTAATATTAATAATTAATAACATCCCAGTGATACTTAAATAACATTTATAAACTTCATTTATAAATGACTGTCTGAATGCATAAATGTGTCTCAGTATTTATTATTATTACAGTCAAACAGACTCAAAACTCAATTCTTACCAGAATCGGCACCTGTCTCTGTGACTGATGGATCTGTTAGAGTAGAAAAGAGAGACAGAATAAAATGAAGAAAACTGCTAAAGAATATAAATCATAAAATTAAATATATTAATACACATACACATACTTACAAGAATCGGTGTGTGTCTCTGTAACTGACGTATCTGTCGCCACTAGAAATAAAGCTGAAAGAGAAAAACACAGGCTTAAATTAATACAACTACTAAATGAAATGTAATAATAATTTAATAAATTAAACTATTAAAAATGCAACAAAATTACTAAAACTTAATTAAAATGAAAATGGAAAATATAAAAATTAAAAACATATTAAAAATATTAGTAAACTTTAATAACATCCCAGTGATACTTAAATAGCATTTATAAGCTAAATTTCTAAATGACTGTCTGAATGCATAAAAGTGTCTCAGTGTTTATTATTATTACAGTCAAACAGAAACAAATTCAACTGTTACCAGAATCAGCGCCTGTGTCTGTGACTGATGGATCCGCCGTCACTAAAGCAGAGTAGAAAAAGAGAAAAACAGACTAAAATTAATAAAACTACTAAATAATAATAATATATAATAATAATAATAATAAAAAAATAAAAATAGAAATAATACCCAGAAAACACACACACACACACACACACATATACATATATATATATATATATATACACACACTTACATACTTATATACTTACCAGAACTGGTCTTTGTGACTGTGACTGATGAATGTTTTGTCATTAGAAACAGAGCTGAAAGAGACAAACAGATTAAAATGAATAAAACTGCTAAATAATAATAAATAACTATAAAGTTTAAATTATAAATAATATCCAAACACATACATATACTTACCAGAATCAGGGCCTGTCTCTGTGACTGACGTATCTGTTGTCACTAGAAATAGAGTTGACAGAGACAAAACAGCAATAGCAATATATGAAGAGATTTCATTTGCAAAAACAGATAACTCAGAACAGAAAATGTTTTTAAAATTTTCAAAAATCATGTGCATTCCAATTAATCTCAATCAAACTGCAGTTGGGTTATTTTAATTAAGCAAAAATAACTAACAAATTCTGCTGACTAACAATAAAAACATGATAACACAATAATTAAAAAAAAAATTGAATTTTTTTTTTTTTAATGGAGTAATTTGTCTTTGCAAATAAACTCTTGATATAATAGAATAAATTAAATATATAAATAACACCCTGATAACACACACATACATACACCTACCAGAACCAGTGTCTGTCTCTGTGACTGATGTGTCTGTCATCACAAGAACTAGAGCTGACAGAGACAAACACAGATACAACCAATATCAGACAGCACCCGTATGACATTAAAACAGTCAGTCATTGAAAAGCATTCATTGACTAGTACTCAGGATATGTGAGGAGGTCGCTGTGAGTGTGTGCGTGTGTGTGTGTATGTTTGTGGCCCTGATGAGCGTCAGTACAGTACCTTCGGCTCTCTCAGCATATGTCAGTGTTGGCAGAGAGCTGCTGCTTTGAGTCTGAGAGCTGCCAGCATACGAGTATGTGTGCGTTGGCACTGAGCTGACGCTTTCAGTCTGAGCGCTCGAAACAGACGTCCAAACTGGCACACTACTGCTCGTGTCAGTATGAGAGAGAGCGCTGGAGCTGGAGAGAGACGCCGTGCTGCTCCGCACCTCGGAAAACACAGCTGACAGTATGAGAGAGAGAGAGAGAAAGGTGACATGACAACATTGACATCCAGGACTCAAAAATAAAAAGACAAATTGTAATTATTATTTTCATGACAATTGAACGCATTTGCCTCCAAATTATAATTAACGCAATGCAAAAAAAAAAGTCATTTCTGTTGTATAAAATATCAATTGTGTTTATACACTACCATTCAAAAGTTTTTGGACTGTAAGGTTTGTAATGTTCTGCTCACCAAGCCTGCATATATTTGATCCATCAGTCATATATTTGTACTAAATAACTGCTTTCTATTTGAATATATTTTTAAATGTAATTTATTCCTGTGATCAAAGCTGAATTTTTAGCATCATTACTCCAGTCTTCAGTGTAACATGAGCCTTCAGAAATCATTCAAATATGCTGATTTGCTGTTCAAGAAAGATTTTTTTATTATTATTATTATCAAGTTTTTTTTAAGGATTCTTTGATGAATAGAAAGATCCAAAGGTCAGCATTTATCTGAAATAAAAAGCCTTGTAACACTATACAATATAGCATTCAAAAGCATTCAAGGACGCTTTAAATTGGCCAAAAGTGATGATAAAGACATTTCGAATGTTACAGAAGATTTCTTTCTATTCATCAAAGAAACCCGAAAAAATTCTACTCAGCTGTCAACTTAATAATAAATGTTTCTTGAGCAGCAAATCAGAATTTTAGAACGATTTCTGAGGGATCACGTGACTGGAGTAATGATGCTAAAAATTCAGCTTTGAAATCACAGGAATAAATTACATTTTAAAATATATTCAAAGAGAAAACAGCTTTTTTAAACAGTTAAAATATTTCAGATTTTTAATGTTTTTGCTGCGCTTTGGATCAAATAAATGCGGGCCTGGCGAGCACAAGAGACTTCTTTAAAAACATTACAAATCTTACTGTTCAAAAACTTTCGACTGGTAGTGTATATAGGCAAATACAAGTTAACTAAAAGTAAAATGTAAAAATCTTACCATTGGCAAATAACTGAAATTAATTTAATAATGAAACACATTAAAATAAATATAAGAACATTAAAAACTTTTGACTGGTACTGTATATATATATTTGTATAAAATTTCAGTTACAGTAAAGAGAATTAGAGAAAAAGAGAATTTATAAAAGGGAATTTATATATATGAATGACTCTCTGAATCCATGTATAATGGCTTATTGTCTACAGTCAAACAGAAACTTACCAGAATCTGTGCCTGTCTCTGTGTTTGATGTATCTGTCACTAGAAGTAGAGTTGATTGAGAGAAACAGAAAAAAAAAAATATTAAAACGAAATAATAATATGTAATATATAATACAAATATAATATTATACACATTTTAATATGTGAATCGTGAAGTATTTATATACTGAATTTGTTGTACTGTCTTATGCGATTTTATACTTACTGAAATAACTATCAATGTTTATTTTCTGTATACAAATAATTACAGTAATGAGAATTGTCGTAAAAAGTACCAAAATAAAATATAAGAAATGACTAAAATGTAAATATTTTAATGTGAACTTAGAGGGAAAATGTGTGTTTTTCACAAAAACAACAACAACAACAACAACAACAACAAAAAACTATGTAATAAATACATAATAAACATATCCTGCTCAAGTGGCTTATCAAAATTATTGTCCAATAAAAACACTATGTCAAAATTTTCATTACTGTTGTATATTTACAAATATATATTTAAATTGGTATTGTCCTTATTTTATGTTTACTGATAAAAAAAAAACCCAAACTGATTCACTGCAATTTTTACCGTAATACTGTATACAAATATGCGTGTTTTTATTTTCAGTCAGAGCCTTTTACACTGGCTCGACCAATGGCGTAAATTGGGGGCGTGGCTATCAGTTTCGACCAACGGCTGACGGGTAGTAGTACTACGTAGTACTTTGAATATTTGGGCTACAAAATAACTAACTCAGCAGAGATTACCTGGGTCTACTTAAGATATAAATATTTTTATTTTCAAAGAATTGTACAAAAAAAAAAAAAGAAGAAGAAAAAAGAAGACTGAAGATGTTCCGTACCCCAAACAGTGAGCGTGTAGGTCTCCGGGAATCCGCTCCGCGGCGCCTCGAAATGGATGCCCTTGTAACGGCACTGATAAACGCCCTGGTCGAAAATGCTCACTGACGTGATGCTCAGAGAGAAGATACCGCGACTGATGTCGTGTTTGGCCGGTAACTTCAGGATGCTGTAATCAATACTGACGTCCACCTTTCCAGAGCTCAAGCGCAGGATTTCTCTGTCATCCTTCAGCCACTGGATGTAAATGTCTTCCCATGGTTTATTTTTAGGGATATTTCCAAAGCACTCCAAAGTGACATCGTCACCCTCAAACGCGTCAATATAATCGGTGAAAAACTCTGGTGCTGCAGAAACACAAGAGAGTTTTATATTACACTTACATATTGAAGCTTTAACTACAGAAAGACTGATAAGATTAAGTCTTATGAAGACTCTTATGAAGATTCCAAAACAGGTCCTAATTTAATAGAAAAAAAAATCTCATTTCAAAAGAGAACCTTATGTTCTTCAATGTCTGTTGCAGTTATGGATCTGCTACTCTGGGCCTGACAGGTCAGAAGTACCTTTTTGCAAATTAAATTCTAAAAAAATATAGCTGCAAGCAGCGATTACCGTGGTTCTAGTGCTTTAAGGCATTTAAGCACATATGAATTATTATTATATTTTTTTTTACAGGTAATTTACCATAGATATATTATGTTTTGTAACGTTAATGACTGTTATAGTGCCAACTGTTGTCCGATCCCCTTAAAACTTTGCACACTTGTTTAGAATCACCTGTTGCTGAGCAGGTTTCTTGAAGTTTCGAGTTTTCCTTTAGTCTTTATAGAATTTTGGGTAAATTCGGACAGACCCCTTTTCTAAATGACCCCGTTATAGCCTCCCAAAGGGTAGATTTCAACATTTTGTTGATAATTATTGCCTAGAGAGTCCAGAGAATTGTACTGCACTGTTTTTTTCCCCAAAAAACCTACAACTAGTTTGCAAAAGAAGTTTTTTTTTTTTTTACATCTCAATCATTTAACAAACTATTTGATTGACAGCAGTGGTTCTAGAAGCAAAGTCGTCCGAAATGGGGATTTCTATCGTACGATTTGAATATTGCGCGTATGTGCAAAAAACCGTGCGACGTACAGTCGTTTGCGCCATTGGAAAATTAAAAATTCATTCAAATTTCTCTCAGGTCTTTGGGACCATGAGTCAAACAGGTGCACCGAGTTTCGTTCTGACCAGCCTCCGTTAACCTTGTCTAATAGGTGCTCAAACTTCGTCGGCCAATGGCGGCCATGTTTTTTGAGATACGCAAATGTCCTTGAAGACGCTCGTGGCACTTTTGACCAAGACCGTTCACACCAATTTTGATATTGATGGGAGAATTGGTTGTACAGTTATAGCCATTTTTAAGTTTTTTTTCCCTCTTATAGCACCACCAAGTGGCCAAGCTTTGCGATTTTTGTCCTACAACCTCAGATTGAGCTCTTACATAATTGTTCTGAGTTTGGCGAACATATCTCATTCACACTGACAATTTAGGAGTTATGAGCGATTTCCTACTTTTGTTCGCTGTAGCGGCCCCGTCAGGCCGCTTGGGGCAAGACTTGGTGACGTTGTAGGCATCCCTCCAAGTTTCAAGTCTCAAGTCTCTACAATATACGGTTTGGTCTACACGATCAGTTTTACGTGGAGATGGCTGATCCGTGACCAATAGGGGTTTCAGTGCTATGCGTCTATACTAGTAGTTACTGCCGTACTTACTCGACACGTGTAGCAACACAGAGGAAATGGGTTTTGTTCCCTCCCACAGACATTCATATATCTCCCCATCGTTCAGCATCAAATCTGACAGAATGAGGGAAAAGTCCATAGACTCCGTAGGATCGCTGAGGAAGTTCACACGGTCTTCAAACCCTCTCCCGACCGTGACGACGTCTCCTTGCAGAGAGATCACGTCTTTGCCCAACGCCTCCCAGTAAACTTGCAGCTCTTCAACAGGGAATCCCGAACCATTGCAGGGCAGGATCACGCTTTCTCCAACGTACGCCTGCACCTCCGACGTCTGAAGGTAGAAACCTAGACAGACTGGAAAAGGAAATGCATTCATTCTCAAACCAGAGATTTTAAAAGGAAAAGTTCACCCAAAAATGAAAATTTACTCAAAATAACTCATCCTCAGGCCATTCAGATTTGGAGAAATGTGTCATTCCATCACTGTTTCACTAATAGATCCTCTGCAGTGAATGGGTGCCGTCAAAATGAGAGTCCGAACGTTGTAACGAATCCATCATTAAAATGTTTTCAACTAAAAAACGAGTCCATAATCCATAATAATGCAGGATGTGGCTGGACTTTTTCACTGGAGGAAGCGTTATCATGGATTATAAACTCATATTTTAGTTAAAAATGTCATAATGATGGATTTGTTTCAGCTTTTGTCTTCTCAAGATGTTAACTGATGGACTGGAGATTACTTGTGAATTATTGTGATGTTTTTATCAGCTGTTTGCACTCTCATTCTGACGGCACCCATTCACTGCAGACTCAGAGCCTCCACTGGTGAGCAAGTGATAGAATGACACATTTTTTCTCCAAATCTGAAGAAGAAACAAACTCATCTATATCTTGAATGATCTGAGGGTGAATTTTTTTTTTCCATTTTTGGCAGAAATATTCTGTCAATATCAGCAAATTTACAGACAGCAAACAAAAGAAATTCATTACTTACCATTGAGGGCTAGAATAAAAATGAATGTAGTCCCAAGAATATGCATTTCCTTTGAAAACACCTATTAAATAAATAAACAACAAACTATTATTTGAAACCTAATGCATGCTATTATATTACTAAATAATATAACAGTCAGCGATATCGAGGTGGGAGCTGTAGTGCACGTGGTGGATGGTGTTTTGAGCAGCAGAATGATCATCCAATGACCTTCTGCTCGAGCCGACGCCTCCGTCACTCCCACGAACGCTTCTAAAGCTTTATTTAATAGTGCTGACGTGCGTCACACTGAGATTGAAACCAGAACCACAGAAAACACTCCACATACTGCAGTCGAACAATCTCATGCGGTAGGGGCTGTGGTTAACAAACTACTTAGTTATAAATAAAAATGTTTATTTATTTATTTTTTTTAATGTTAGTTTTTTTTAAATGATTTTTTTTTACAGATTATCACAAAATTATGACACTTCCAATATGAATTTAATTGTTAGACATAATGCAGCAATTAGTTAGATTAGTCTAAAGTACATGGGATTCCAAGCATTACTGCTCCTAGAAGTTATTTTAGTTTTATTTATATGCTATAATAGCATTTATTAATATAATAATTTAGCTCATTTTTATTTAATTGTTTATTAATATATGTAAAGATATATAAAAAACAAAATATTTTTAGAAAAACTATTTAGCTTGAGTAACTATGTTTTGTTAATATAATATAAATATTATTTTATTAATATTCTACTTATTGTAATGTATTTTATTACTCACTTGTATCAGTTATTCGCCAAGAAGAGATTTTTTTAAGTTTAAATTTAACTTTTACGATCATGGTTATGTACTTTTTATAAATATGTTTTTCAACAGATTAGCACAAACTTATGACTCTCGTGATATTCATTTGTTAGACACAATATAGCAATATTTAGATATTTTAGTTTATGTCTAAAGCACATGGGATTCCAATATTGCTTCAAAAAGTCATTTTAGTGTTATTTATATGCTATTGTAGTATTTATTAATATTATGAATTGATATTAAATATTAATATAAAAACACGTTTGTCATTTTTATTTATTGCTTTTAAGAAAAACTATTTAGCTTGATTCATTCCCGTGAGCAACTTTAATACTTAAACATATTATTCAATAACATTAATATTTTAGTTATTTTAACGCATTTTATTACATTAAAAATCATAATCTCACCTTGGAAAACTAAAGTTTAAATTTAACTTTTAGTTAACTACTACAAACCTGGTTATGTATTTTTGTAATTGAAACTAGAGATTTAACTAGTATTTCCCTATATATGCTGACTGAAAGAAGACAAACACTGTAACCATGTGATATATCTTATATTAGATATCAAGTTTGATGACAAGGAAAACAAAATTAAGAAAAACCAAACAACCTAAAAATATTCATGCATTATGCAATAGATTGTATTACATGAGATATATTGCACTATTTATACAATACCTTTATATACATTAACATATCAACTTAATTCCACCCCTACTTCTTCAGCATTCAGCTGTAAAATTAGATGTTTCTTCAATATTTTTAATCAATGTCAGTTGCACCACAGTACTGTTTGAAAGAGCTGAAGTGAATGATAAAATGAGGAAATTAAAGCAGTACTTACCAAATCTTTAGTTATTCAGTGGTTATGACAGGTTCATCAGATGTTGCTGCATAAATTCAGTGTTTTTTAAGCCTTTTTAAGTCTTGAGTTCAATCACAATGAAGTCGAGTGCGCTTTAGGGCAAGTAACATGCTGAACAGAGAGAACATGAATCCGGCGGATCTGTACGTGAGTGTCATGCTGCACAGATGCTGCTTTATGTTTAGGGCTCGAGGTGACACGGGTGCTAAAATATGACCTGACGCAACATCACAATTACATTAGACCACAGTAATGCCATTACATTTACAATACTACATTGCATTTGCATGCATTTTATGATGTTGGTGACATGAAGGCTTGATTCTGTCCTTCGTGCATGTTCTGTCCACCTCTGACTTTGAATATTTTTAATGTATAAGTCGTGTCTGTGAAACGTTAGACGTGGAAGCACACGGGCACCAGGATCATCTTCTGAATGATGGAATCTCTTGGCTTGACTTCAAAAATTTACACTTCAACACTTCTGGATCTATTTTGAGACTAGTAAGACTGATCGGACTCGCAGAAGGACAATGACACAAAGACCAAGCAGTTCGCTTAAATATTACACAAACATTATGCGAAGCAGAAAGCAGAAAATATTTCAATTCATTTAATTCATACAAGCGTGACAAACACACTGGCGAAAAGGATTTTAACAGATCATGAAAGATTTTAACACACATACTTCCTTTAGACGTTGATTAAAAATGTAAACTTTAAATCACACACACAGTCTAAAACATTATTACGGTCCATAAAAATAAAACAACTCTGTCCAAACATCTAATGTTTTCATACAAAGCTACACTATTTACACGCACAGTCTCTATAAAGATAAAGATGAAGTTGAAGTGAGTTCGGCCGTGCTCATGTGAGCTGCTTCACCTACTGTAAGCATCACAGGAAGCCTGATACGCCCCAGATATTAATAGGCCGGGCCTGTCAGGTCTCTATAAATGTTTTCCCAGTGGCCGTGGGGGCAGGAGAGCCGGATCTCAGGACTTCCAGCTGTACGAATAGTCTCTCATGTGCAGCTGTCTGAGCGCACTCTTTCCCAGCACGCTCGGCGCTGCTAGCTGCTGAACGGAGCTCTGCTGAAGGCCGCACCTGCTCAGATCCTGTACAAAAGCCTCCTGGAAACAAGAGCAAATGACAGCATGAGAGCTTCTGAATAGACATTAATATAGAGAAATGAAGCAAAAATAACATTCAGTATTGAAAAATGAACTGTTTAATGTGCGTTTGGGAATGAAATGTGCCCTAGGTTTACTTTACTTAAATTTTGCATCATTTCCAACAGAGAGACAGAAGTTTAAAGCATTTCACCAATTTCCCCCCCAAAAAAATGATTATACCTGTTGCTGAGGTTCAGGGGTCTGGCTGATGGGCACGTTTAGGACGGCTGTGGGTTCGTGGGTGTAGAGACCCACAGAAAACTCTCCTTTCTGAGCGGGTTTGAGGAGCTGCGTCAGTGCGTGGAGTGTGTGGGGCATGATGGGTCCCGTCACCTCCAGACTGCACACGTCCTGATAGCCCGTTCTCACCTGAGTCTTCACATTCACAGTACGGGCCTGAAACATTTTAATGCGCAGCAGAAGAGAGACAAACAAAATGTTTTCATTAGAAAGAAATAATACATGTAATCTGGATCAAGTAATAGCCTTACTAATATATATACACTAACACAATTAATAAAATTAAAACTGAAAGCAGCATAATAAAACACACTAAATAAAACTTACAAACATTGAAAATTAACAACAACAAAAAAAAATTATATATATATATATATAATAAAAATGTAATACAATTAAATTAATTAAATCAAAAGAAATAATAAAATGCAATAAATATAAATAAAACTTACAAATATAAAATCCAATAAAATATAAAAGTGAAATACAATAAATACAATTAAAATAAAATTCAACAAAATATAAATAAAAATAAATGCAATAAAAAAATAGAATATCCAGTAAAATGAAAAGAAATGCAAAAAAATAAAATTAAAATTGAAAAAAAAAAATGCAATAATAAAAAAAAAGAATATAAAAGTAAAATACAAATAAAATTAAAATGAAAAAAATAAAACAAATATAAAGTAAATTACAAATAAAAACAAAAAATGCAAAAAACAAATGATAACAATACAATAAAAATGCAATGAATAAAAAAAAATGAAAATAAAGGAATAAAATAGAAAAGTATAATACAATAAATAAAAATCAAAGTACAATAAAAAAAAAAAAAAGTACAAAATAAATAAAACTACAGTAATTTTGAGTATATATGCACCTATACATTAGTCAAAATCAGTGATAAACGGAAAAACAAACATGCATTTGAATGCTAAGAATGTTACAACACCACAAATCAAGAACATGTCAAACACAAGGCCTCGTACCTTGAGCGAGTGCAGTGTGGCCCCTTTGAAGGCTGTAGGGGCCAGCAGCGTGGGAGGAAGTCCTGCCTGAGAACCGGCTCCAGCCACCAAACTCTTACAGTTAATGAGGAAGTTGAGCAGTGTGAAGGTGTTCGAACCCTCCACCAACACCACGGACTCTGGTCTGTGGTCCAAACGCACCTCTCTGTGCTCCTTACGACTGCAGTGTGACTTAAGGAACTATATCAGGGAATATTTCATTTCAATATTTAATTTAACTGCTATTTTTAATTTTATCACATGCACAATTGGACATACCACAGATATTTTTAAATTAATTGGCTTATATATTACAATCCCTTTACTGGCACTACAATGTGCCCGTATTTTATTTACATGCAGCCCAAGCTGATGGTAAAGGATACAGTTTGATAGAAATGGCATCAGGTTTCTTGATCTTGTCTTGGACGCCCATCTCCTTCAGCCAGGAAAATCCACCGTCGTCATCATCTTCTTCATCCTCCTCGTTTTCACTGTGCTCACTTAATCTGTAAAAAGCGAAGATGACAAATGCATTGATCAATACTGAAAGCAGATCACAATCCCATCAGCGCTCATGTACTTACACAGCGCCGCCGGTCGACTCCTCGCCGTCAGTCTGCTGAACGCTCTCACCCTGCTGAGATGAGCCGAGGTCTTTGCTCTTCCTCTTCTCCTCCAGCAGAGGGAGTGAGAACTCTATTCCTGAACACAACAAACACACCAATACACAGCTGTTCACAAGAAAAACACTGACAGACTTCAGAAAACTATAAAACATCACTTGTGCATTACAGTGAGTTCAACAGAGGTCAAGAATGTTTTTACAATGCCACTGTTAACTGTGGTAAAAATCACTGTAATTCAAAATATAATTCAAAATTCTAAATATAAATGCATTAATGTTTAATTAAAACCACTTCAAGGGTGCAATAAAAAAAAATTGTTCAAATAATAAGAAATTATTTCTAGATTATATATATATATATATATACACACACAGAGTTTACACTTAATTACATGTCAGATATAGTTTGTATACCAATACCTATTTTTATATATATATATATATATATAAAAAAATCTTAAATAAAATATTTATATTGCATATACAAATAATAAACCACCACTATTAACAATAAATTTATAAATACTAAATATATCTTCAAATACTAAAACCATAAAAAAGATGTATAGTACCTATTTTATATAAAAACAATGAAAACATCATATATAAAATATAAATAATAGATTAAAAACAGTATCTAATAGTTTGGAAAAAAAAAAAAACAAATATACAAAATAATTATATTTAAAATAAATCTGTTAGATCATAAACAATAAAATGGCATTAAAAATATAATTAAATATATGCAATTCATTTTTTATTTAATGAAATAAATTAAAATCAATCAATAAATAAAAAGAGCTCTGCATATTGTGGGACTTTTAAAAACAAATAAGCCTGAAATACATTGGGACTTTTATTTTGAAATGTACATGCTTTCCCATTTCAAACTGCTCATTTAAAAGGATGAAGGAGATCAAACATGGACTCTTACAACCATCCATAGCATATTACAATAAATACCATAAAGTAAACATTGTAATAATTCATCAACCACACATCATAAGCAATAGCTTGGCATAAATGCATCACATAAAACTGACTTTTTAAGGACATGCATGTACATGCATTTTTTACAGTTTGCACACATCTATTTTAGTCGCAAATTGAAGTGAAATGCTTGCATGTCAGGCCCATGCTGAAAGCGCAGTGACTCTTACCCTCTGCTTTCATGGCCTCTCGTAGCCCTCTAGTGGTGGGGGACAGCAGCACGCTGATGCCATTAGCACCGCTCAGACCGGCCGCCCTGAACAGCACCGTGAACTGATACGAGCACAGGTAGAAATACGGACAGAGTCTGGCCTTCAGCAGACTGTAGAGAGACGTCAGACTCACAGACCTACAACACACAAAACCTCAGTCAGAAATACATTTAGTGGTTGACACAGGTCAGCATTCATATTCATGCATGTAGCAGCGACGGCGTGTGAGCTTGACAAACTCATTCCCATCTCGTACCAGTCGCTCATCAGACTCTGCTGAAGCGCTGCGTCCTGCGCCCACGGCATGCACTTGCCAGAGAACTTGCGTTCTGCGCCGATCCGTGGGAAGAGGGAGAGCCAGGGCAGAGACGGGTGCTGCCAGTACTGAAGACACTGCTGAAAACCACAGCGCAGCTCCGCACAGCCCCGCGGCTCCTGAAACACACACCACAACAACTTAAGAAATGCACATTTTATATCAGCATTTATATATACACATATATATACATATACTGTATTTGTAACCGTTTTTTTGAAATAAAATAAAAACTAAATACAATACTTTAAAATTTCATATAAAAATAGAACTATAAATCATTTATCGGTAGGTTACCTTCTACAGGAAAATCTATCTAATCTAAATCTACAGAAAACAAAAGAAGAGTGTTCCCTATAACTGTGTACTTACCTGTATATGAGCAGGTAAGCTGGCGTACTCGGCCCTGCAGTGAGAGCTCAGGCCCTGCGCCTCCTCCTGCGCCTTCAGATGCTCAGCCCAGGAGAACGACTGAGGAGACGTGAACAACAGACGCGTTTTAAGGGACCAATCGGCCGGGAACTCCAGACAAACTTCAGCTGGAGCCGCATCACGAACCGCCTCTGGACTCTAGAGACAAACACGTGTCACTTAACCTTGTCAACAAAGATAAAACTCAAATAAATCATGAGGAACCGTGAGCCGACATCAGACAGACACCTTCAGCACTGGAATGGATCTCTCTGGCTCAAACAGATCCTCCTCAAACAAACTGTCATCTTCAGAGAGAGACACAGGCGTCTGCAGACAGATCACAACAAAATAAACACATTAGCATCTGTAAACATGCCAAGAAAAAAATAGACCAACATTCATTTTTATGATAAGGGCTAGTAACCAATAGGATGATTATATCTACCATTTCGCCATTTTTTCACAGAAAAGCACTTATCTAGAAATCTGCATGCTTATGATCTTAGAAACTTTTTAATGTACAGAAGAAATTATGAATAACTGAGTTAATGATAACATCATCATCATCATTATTATTATTATTATTATTATTATTATTATTATTATTATGAGTAAATATAAACCATGTCACAACCACATGAGCTCACTATTTAAAACTAACTAATACGAATATACAAAAGTCTGTAGAAAAATATTTACCTGGAAACGCAAACATTATTTTATATTATAAAATAATAAAAAATACTTTAATAATATAACACTACATACCAATAATAATCATAATAATAAAAGAATTTAAATAATATTTAAAATATCTTACTTAATATAAAATAAAATCATATTATGAAAAGTACACTTCATATAGTTATTAGTTATCTAAAAGCAATAAATTCTAAAATTATTATTTTTTAAATCAAAACGTTATGTACAGAAACAATTTTGAATAATAACTACAGAAAAGTCTACAGAAACATATTTAACCCAAAAAATGCAAATATTAATTTACATAAAAAATAATATATAAAATAATAAAATACTTATTTATAAAAAACTATTATTTATAATAATAATAAAAAACAATAACAACAGCTTTAATATGTTAAATCAATTTGGTATGTTAAATAAAAAAATAAATGAATTAACACATTAAAATTATATATATATATATATATATATATATATATATATATATATATATATATATATATAACCAAATACTAAAATTATATAAAATGACATATGACAATTAAAACTACATACACTGTATACAAAATATGTATGAAATATCAAAATATATTTTATACATATTTATAACATACAAAAATCATTCTGTTTAGATTTTATTTATATGTATACATGCATGTAATGGTAGATAGTGTACAGTTACTGTACTGTATCCTTCAGTCACCTTTATCTCGTGTTGTTTTTGATGGTCGGTATTTAACAGCTCTTCTCTCAATGACGTTCCAGCGTTCGGTCGTTCTTCTATGAATTTCCCGTCCAAAACCGCAGCTGCCGCCTTTTTACCGCCCAGAGTGCCTTTCTCTCCCTCTGTGTGTGACAAAGCTCTTTTCTTGGGACTGTTGTAGGTGTTCTCGATGTTCGCGAACGGATTTCTGCGCTTCACGCCGCCGCTCGTCCGGCCCGGTGCGTTCAACAGCGGCCCCGGTGAGAACGGACGGACTCCGTCCACCGAAACCGCCGGGCTCGACGTCCTCCGGCCGGGTCCTTCGCTCCTCGCTCTCTTTCGTCTCATCCGCAGAACATCGGACGGCTTTTTAAAGCTGGGAGAGTAGCAGCCCAACTCCGCCATTCTGAGCGTTTCAGTCGATTGTTGTTGTGTGAAGCGGGAACCGACGCTTGTTTTGTTGGGAAAGCAAAGCTCAAAATTTCGCGCGTAGCGGAATTGCGTCAGTGCGTTGCGTGATGACGAAAATAAGCGTGTCGATGTAGTCAAATAACTTACCCTACAAATGTAAAGTCTCTAGCGTTACTGTTTCATATTTATAAGACAATAAGTAAGACAATAAAGAACGTAAAATATGTATTAATTGTCCAATAATAATAATAATAATAAAGTAAATAAATAAGTAAAATTGATAAAATAGTCCATGTGTTCTGGTATATGGAAGTTTATGAACGTAGCAAAACAGTTTACAAATGTAAAGTCACTGCTGTTTCATATTTGATTTTGTGATATTAACTGTTTAT
>JAHKKF010412237.1:0-10870 GCA_019740295.1 Labeo calbasu | reverse complement strand
ACATTATTTACACTATCCAAAAAAAAATATTTTTACACCAACGTTATCAATATTCTATTTAATAAAGCCATGTATGAATCTAATCAAGTATTTTACATTTATACCAATTAGTGCTGTCAAACGATTAATTGTGATTAATCGCATCAAAAATAAAAGTTTGTTTACGTAATATATGTTTGTATACTGTGTATATTTATTATGTATATATAAACACACACATACAATTTTAAAAATATTTGCATGTATTTATATATTTATATTCACATAATTGATATTATATATGCATATTTTTAATATATAAATATATTTTTCTTACATATATATATGCATGTGTGTGTATTTATATATAATAAACAGTAACACACAGTACACACACATACATTATGCAAACAAAACTTTTATTTTGGATGCGATTAATCACGATTAATCGTTTGACAGTACTAATTCCAATATAAGAACTTAAGGTACTAACAATTTATTTAAATAATATATTTTATTTGTGAACTTATGTTCAGCTATCCTTTTTAATAATTAACTTTTAACTATTTTTGAATTTTCATTTCATCAGTCATCAAAGCTCGTTAAATAATGGTGACTTTTAGAGAGTAATCACTGTGATTACTCTCTAAAAACTCCCAGATCATGTTTTCATACCATTTTAAGTCTTATTTTGATGTAACAAAGTGGTTATATCTAAGTGTGTGAGTTGTTTACTTACTTTTTTAAAATTAGTCTTTCTTTTAATGCCATTATATTGTTCATTTAGTCTGATTTTGTGCACAAACACAAGAGGCGGGATTTATCGCATTAACCAATCATAGCCAATCATAACCAGTCATAACCAGGCATTGCCTCCTCTCATGTGACTTTCCCCCATTCATTCTCAATTGCTGCCCACCAAGCCCACCGCATGCTTTAGGGTGTCTGTTAAAACTCATTGGGCGAGTGATGAGAGAGACGCGGACTCCTGCTGATGTCACTTTTGGACAGTGTTTCTTTAGAAAAGAGAGTGATCTTTATACTTTTTAAGGTTGTAATTTGTAACACTGCCATTGTTTTATTTTTCTACTATGATTCGTTTTTCATCCAATATTTTGAGGAGAAACCGCCTCCCTTGCCTCCTCGGAGGAAATGTGCCTCATGGATTCTTTGGGAACTGAATCAATGACCTTGGCATTGTTATGAATGCCAAGGAAGTGTTTATGAAAGTGAGCAGAAGATGAGAGAAGAAGAGAAAATTCACTGTCCAAAATCCACATGGCTTTTAAATGCCACAGAATCAGGTTCAGTCCAATTGCCTCTTGTCTATGACCACACCATTAATGAACCATCGTTCCAACAGCCACAGACAAACTGTGATCGCAGACAGCAGCGGCAGAACAATCCAAGTAGAGCTGAAGCTCATTCACTAAATCTGCTGACATGCTGTCTGAGAGAACCTGTGAGGTGATCTCATTACTTGCTTATCATACCTGAGCCACATACTGTATAGACAGCAACAGCACACATTAAATGTGTGCGCGCAGGTGTATGTACAGCCACATGGCTCTTCTGTGTGTGGATAAACGAGTTCCCAATCTGAGGTGGGAAAGCAATCGCATTGTTTAGCAAGATGAGAGGCGTCTGGGGTCAGACCGCATCTGCAGAGTGGTAATAGATTAGAGGCATATCAGGTGTGGATCCTGTAGACAAGTGGCCCCAGCGTGTGCTCTCCACTCACATCTTTAATTTCACTCACAGCGGGACATTAATGCACTGGCGACAGAGCAAAACAAAAGATACAGTCTAAAGAAATACTTCTGGAAACCTCAAGAACAGTATTTATATTGCAGAAGGGTATCTTCATCAGATACATGCAAGTGAAAGGTATTTATTGGCTTATAGGGAAATGTGTTGGGTTATATTATGACAACTGCAGTGCTTGTCTGTGTCTAATCCAATGAGGTAAGAAGTACTTTATGACAGGGTCTCTTTCAGAGAAATACCTCCTGCAGAGTTCAGCTCAATAACAAGTGCCAAACTATTGAAGTACTGGACAGACTAAACCAAAGGACACACATACACACATCAAATAATACAAAAAGAGAAAATATCAGACACTGATATTGTAAATATGAAAGCACTGCATGTTTCTGCCACTAAAAAGACTGTGGATATTTTTAAAGGGATAGTTCACCCAAAAATGAAAATTCTGTCATCATCTACTTACCCTCAAGATGTTCCAAAGAAGATATTTTGAAGAATTTTGGTATTCAAACAGTTGATGCTCCCCATTGACTTCCATAGTATTTTTATTTTCCCTTACTAAAAATAAATATGTTTTTCATACTATTTTTTCAAAATATCATCTTTTGTGTTCAGCAGAAAAAAAATAAACTCATACGGGTTTGAAACAACTTGAGGGTGAGTAAATGACGGCAGAATTTTTGTTTTTGGGTGAAGCATCCCTTTAAGAGTTTTTGTGAACAGAAATACTGTATTGTATTAAATGGATTGTTCACCCAAAAATTACCCAATGATTTACACACCCTCAATCCATCCTAGGTGTATATGACTTTCTTGTTTCAGATGAATACAATCAGAGTTCTATTAAAAAACATCCTGGCTCCTCCAAGCTTTATAATGGCAGTGAATGGGTGTTGAGATTTTGAAGCTAGTACAACCATCGATCATAAAAAGTACTCCACACAGCTCCGGAGGGCTAAAAAAGGCCTTCTGAAGTTAACTGATGCGATGCGTATAAGAAAAATATCCATATTTAAAACTTTATAAATTGTAACCTAGCTTCCTCTAACTGTCATACATGCGTTAATGAGATTACAGAAATGTTTTTCATTTTAAGAGTTTAAAGTGTAGTTTAAACAAGTAGAAACAAGCTTACAGCAGAAATCACACAGAACAGAAATAAATGTTATAACTTCATTTTAAGTAAACAACTTAATAATGCAATTGAAAACATAAGGCCATTGATATGACAACTGAGAACAACAATAATAAAATTAATGCCGCAATTTCAATATTCATAAGAATTAATTTTTAGATGTCGTCAATACGTCAGTATTGTATATTGAAATGCTAAAAACATATATAAGCATCGGTACGCTTAGATGCTGTAAATACGTCAGTATTGTATGTTTTAGTGTCTGGAAAAATGTAAATGTACGTTCTGTAGAACCACAATTTGCATAAAATACATATGAATTGTCATGAGATCATGTTGGATATAGGACGTAGGCGTAGCGTAAGCTCCGGTGAGAATATGCATTGCTATTTCACAGCCAATTCGTACAAATTTTACAAGGTGGCTAGTTTATGTATTCGTATGACCTTTAACGGTTACATTTAGAGGCGGTGTTAGGTATCAAATTCCTACATATTTGCCATCTCGGAAAATATGTAAAGTTTTTCACAAATCATATTGTCGTAGGAATTTGTACGGATTAGTCAAAAATGTATGAATTACTGTGAGACTAGGTTGGAATATGCTAGTCTCGCAAGAACCAAATTTTGTTTACCATCCTCCTCTTGACTCGTCCAAATAATCGTCCAACATTTTTCTTTATAAATCCTCTTTTTGTACTTTTATTTTGTGTCCACTGCCTTTCCATGTTCGACACGTCTTACTGGAGATTACGCTACCCCTACATCCTACACCATCCGTTGAACAGATGATTATATGTACGTTATATATATAATTGTATATATATATATAATTGCAAATGACAAATCATCTGTAATCCCAAATTCTGCATTGTACATACAGTCCCATGTTAGCAAGACTGACATGCAAACTTCCCACCAGCCCCTCCTAGAGCATTTGGCTCCACTAATACTGTCATTTGTCCTTCATCCTGCCGACCGTCAACTGCAGAGTAATTACATTTTAAACGATTCTGCACACAACTGCTGAGGCATTACGTTTTTAATTCGCACAAATCACACAGAGAACAAAAATCTAATGGGAGAAGGGGGGATAAGAAACGTTCATTCAGTGTTCCATTCCCTGATAAATGCACACAAGTTATCCGCGCCTCTGGTGTCCATTTATAATATTCGGAATATTTATTTATTTTGGCAACTCTGCATAATCATTTCTGGCTATAGGTAGTATCAGAAAAAGTCATAGTTCCATGTATGCATTATTCATAAAGGAATGCAGAGGGAACAGGATTTACAAGATAGAACTGAAATTTACCAGAGTCATCTCTCTCTTTATCATGCACAAAAGCCTCTCGGACAAGGGGAAAAAAGGCCACTAGATAGAACTGAATGTGTGTAATGAGCAAAATTATGGGAGGATGAAGTAATAGAGATTAATAACTCGGCCGTAGCCTATTCATTTGCCTCTGAAGCCGTACACCTTGTGCTTAAAAATAACCTTCCACCGTCTGCCTCTTGGGCCAGATTGACTTGCTGCGACTTAAACTCAGATGACTAGCAACCCGTTTATAGCCTCACACGTAGAGGAATTATTTTAATATCATTTAATCAGGATGTAATTGTATAGGACCCTAAGAAGAGGACAAGGCCAATCATTCTGAAGTGACGTTTTCCGCTGTGAATTATTTCCTCATTTTTTATCCTGCACTCTTGACCACTGTGTCTCACTCACACTGGCTCATTTGGAGGGTAAGGTGCAGAGCTGTAGATCAGAGATAAATGACTTCATTAAAGTGTGGCTCACACTGTGCCGGAACGATTCCCGTATCCCGTCGTGCCACCAGAGATTATGAACTTCATAAGTCAATATGTTTCGATAATAGGATAATGCTCGTCCGTCCGCCACCTGAAAGATGGGCTGACAGGGGTTCAGATGTAAAACCGACATAGTAAGAGGTGTGTCTTAAGAACGCTGGGCCTTGTTCAGCGGCCTTGTGTATGTGCATATTTGTGCTTAAAACCTGTGTGAAATTACACCTGTGTGGAAATTACACAGTTTACACAAACTATACACTACCAGTCAAAAGTTTTTGAACAGTAAGATTTGTAATGTTTTTTTTTTAAAGAAGTCTCTCCTGCTCACCAAGCCTGCATTTATTTGATTAAAAGTACAGCAAAACAGTAAAATTTTGAAATATTTTTACTATTTAAAATAACTGTTTTATATTTGAATATATTTTGAAATGTAATTTATTCCTGTGATTTTAAAGTGGAATTTTTAGCATCATTACTCCAGTCACATGATCCTTCAGAAATCATTCTAATATTCTGATTTGCTGCTCAAAAACGTTTATTATTATTATTATTATTATGTTGAAAACAGCTGAGTAGAATTTTTTCAGGCTTCTTTGATGAATAGAAAGTCCAGAACAGCATCTTTATCATCTTTATATTTTAAGTCTTTATCATCACTTTTGATCAAGTATTTCAATTTAAACAATCCTTGCTAAATATAAGTATTAATTTCTAAAAGTTCATTGTGTATATAGTGTAAAATGTTACAGAAGCTTTTTATTTTAGATAAATGCTGATCTTTGGATCTTTCTATTTATCAAAGAATCAAAAGAAAAAAGTACTCAGCTGTTTTAAATATAGATAATAATAATAATAATAATATTAATAAAATAAAAAAGTTGCATTTTAACAGAAAAAATGATAAATATATATATGATTAATAATAATGAATAATCATTGTAATACTAGTGATTATAAACATATAAAAAAAATCAAGGTGTTTATCATTTCAACTTCAAATTTTGTACAGTATGTCACATAAGAACGATTCAGTTTAATTAGTTTTTTATACATATAGATGATGGAAGAAAAATCCTTTTTGAAACCTATATTTGTTTATATATTTATTTATTTACAGATCTGATATATTTCGGTTTCTCAAATTCAAACATTTAGTACACCGTTTAGTCATTTAAAATGGTTCTAGAAACATTTAAAATCAGGGTAAAACAAGATGTTCAAAAGTGACAGCTCATGTAGAGTATTTCCACTACCGGAACTTTTTTTTCACCTTCAGAGAGACGTTTCACCTGGGATCTGAACTTCTGAATACCTGTTCAAACACCTCCAACCCTCGGGGCAAGCCTCCAGCGACCCTCTGCTTCGCTTTAGCCGTAAAGCAGCATGATCGAGCCGAGACTCTGTGGTAATTGTACAGAGCTCCTCTCTCAACCTTCCCTGTCAGTAGCAAAAAGGAGCCCATCGCTCATTGCTGCCATTACTGGCCTGCACGCCGTGAATAATGCAATTTGTATCCTCCATGGAGCGCATCCAAAACAACAGCCACTCCAATAGACAAACAGCCCATCTGAGTGGAAATCCACTTAAAGCATTGGCCAGACCAAATCTCTGGGTATTACACACATGCCTATGACCCATGAATTCACCCCTAAACCTCACTGTTAACAGTGTGCAATGTCATCACAGTAATCAGGATGAGTTAATGGATCAAATTATGGATAAAATTCCAGTCAACAGAACCTATCGATGATTTAAGATCATCGGAAGGAATTTCAAAAGCGTTAATCTGATTTTCCAAGTTTATATAAGTTTGGACCAACATGAGGTTGACTAAATAAAAACAGAATGTTATTTTTGAGGGAAACTGTTCCTAGACATGTTATTTAAAACATCTCACAACAAGTATGCCGCTCATAATACTGCTCTGACAAAGACATTTTCCCTTAGCGTCATCTTTCAATACAGTCTGAAGGACGTACACACAAACAGTCACAGAAAATCTCCTATTCTGTGTCATTTTATAGACCCATAGATGCAGGACAAATAACTCCGTAACACATACAAGTTATCTGAAGAACTAGAAGCTTATTTCCACCACAGAAAAATTATAATATAGGTAATTGCGACTTTACTTTTCCTCAGAACTGTGTTTGCCAGAAAAAAAAAGTAAAAAATTGTGACACTCAGAAATGCAAGAAAAAGTCAAAACTGTGAGATAAAAGTCATAATTACCTTTTTAATTACATGACAGAAATAAGTTTTAATAAAGAACAGTACATAATTTCAATAAAACGTCATGCATATCAAAAGACGATTATTATATGCATGTACCAAAAATATCTTCAAATCCAGAATTCATTAGAAAAAATGAAAGCTCAGCAAAGGTCAAAAGCATGTTTATATATAACCTCTGAAGATTAAAGATTAAGTCATAAATCATATTCATGCAGTATAGGTACCCACTCTTTCCACTTACTGGAAATTAATTTAAACACTTAGATAACTAACTGTATACTTACAAACACGCACTCTCTCTTTCTTACACACATACACAAGCCTTCAAAAACAACAGTGCTCTTTATGCCCTGCTGGGAGATGTACAGAGAGGTGTTAGATTTGTTGTACCTGGTTTTTAAAGGTCGGCAGTTGACCTTCTCTGAGCGCTAACAGCCACTGGAACTGAAACGAATCTGTTTTGGTGGGGCAGGTGAGAAAAAATTGTCTGGCTTCAGATGAAGTTGCTCAGTGAATCATTCATTTAAAAAATTGCATTAACAGAAAACATGTGGGAACATGTGTTCAACAGTTTGTTTATAGCATATTTATTTAAATATAGCAGTTTCAAATGCTACAGACAATAATGCTTCAGTTGTTACACCTGTTGTTATTGTTTTACATTAATAATTTTATATTGTGCTGAGTTAATGCCTATTAACACCAAGAATGATAACTATATTAGAGTCCATACCAAGGCATGATAATATGCTGCAGTTATGTTGTCTGCATCAGGCTCTTCAAAGCAGGATGGATTTTGGTTTGCCAGTCAGTGGTTTTATCATTCATCAACTGGGGAAAAAAATCATTATTCAAACAGTATAATTTCTCTGTGCAGTTATCCTTATCATTGTGGTATGGACTTTTTTTTACATTTAGAATATTTTTTAATCTTAGACGTTATTATTTTAGTCATCATCCTTGTGTGAATGGCCCTTTAGATGTACCTGCAAATGTGTAAAACTGCACAATGCCTAACCTTCAATGCCACAGCAAAAAAGCTGCGTGCTTCTGGATAAACTGGCTACGTTTGCATGCACACTTTTTGGTTCAATCAGATTAAATTCATTCCGATTGATGAATCGGAATGTAGTGTTTACATCAACGCTAAATACAGTGATCGGGTTGATGTGCGTGTTTATATGTCACAAGCTTTTTTTTTTTTACATGCGCACACTGCACAAATATAGAGTTTCTCACTGTTTGCACATAAAAACCCCTCTTCTACACCGTTTCTTTATTTGTTTTTAACAGCAGAATCAATATTTGTCCATTTCTGGATAAAAATACAAATAAACTGCTGTGCTGTGCTACTCATATTTATCACGCAGTAAAAAATGCCACTCCCCGCGCCCAAAACGGGTTGCCAAAAAGAAGATAAGAATCCAAAACAAGGACTGGTGGGAGGTTGTCATGCTCCACTTTACAGACGCCGAGTGAAAGGAGAGTTTTATAAAGACAGGACACGTATATTATACAACCCTTTATTAAAAAAAAAAGAACCGCTCGTTAGGTGCGTCATACGTCATTGCGCATACGCAGTCCTTTCAGTTTCGGTTTTCAATCCGATCGAGTGTTTACATGCACTCTCAATCGTACTAGAAAAGGAATAAACCATTCCCTTCAATCCGATCGAATTTCAATCCGATCCAGCTCAGTCGGATCGATTAAGGTGTTTACATGAACGTTTTTCAATCCGATTGAAGCGTCAATCCAAGTACAGGTGGATTATTTGGGTGCATGTAAACGTAGCCACTGAGAATCTTTTTTTTTTTGTTTCAATTATAAATGATGATTCTGAACAAAGCAAAATAATATGTCATATACTTTGAGGATGTGACAAAATGTTAATTGACTCATTCTATTAAAAATGTTTCATTAATTTAAACGAATTATTTAAAAACAAAATTGTTTGAATGATGATTCAAAGACTCATGTATAAATACTTCACTTGTTCCATTACTGAATGAATCAGCATTTTGAACAAATCTCTTGAATGAATGACTCAATAGCCCCTTTCACAATACCAGTAAATTGCCATAAGATTACCAGAACAACTTTACTGGTGAATATACAAATGTGCTTTTCACATAGGCAACAGTTTTTAACAGTAAAGCACCATTCACATATCAGTTTCAAATTACTGGTAAATTCTGAGAGATCATGAACCAGAAATGACCTCTAAACAGCTGTGCCTCCTGGTGTTGTGTTGGTAAACATGGAGTTGTACATGCTTGTACGTGTTTTTGTTGAAGTTTTCATTTTTGTGTCAAACATTTGCATTCATGCAGCTGCTTTTGGCCCAGAGACATTAGCCCCTTTCTCATAGACTGTAAAAAGTTTTCACCAATTTCAACTTAAAAATTAAGTTAAGCAGCTGCCCTAAAATTTTAAGTTAAATCAACGTAAAAGTACAAGACATTACAACTAATAAGTTAAATTAACATACAAGTATTTATAATACTTTACTGTAGTGAGTTGAAATGACTTGTAGTACTGATTTAACTTAAAATTAACTTAACTTAAAATTTTAAGTTGAAACTGGTAAAAGCTTTTTAAAGTGTAGTAACACCAGTAAACTGCCGTAAAATTACCAGAATGACTTTATCGGTAAATTCAAAACGCTGTTCACACAGGCAATGGTGTTCCGTCTTTTTTCCTGTAAAGCACCATTGACACATCGGTTTCAAATTACCGGTAAATTCTGTGAAATCATTAAACAGAAATGACCTCAAAACGGCTGTGCATCTCAGTGTTGTGTTTGTAAACATGGAGGGGTAAACACGATCAGTGTTTTTGCTGATGTTCTCATTTTTGTGTGAAACCTTCACATTCATGATGCTTCTTTTGGGCTCACGACTTCAAACACAACGCAGAGTAAATGCGTCATCTGCGTCAGAATGTTATGACTGGCCCAGAGTCGTTAAAGTTTGAATTTCAGCGGCTCTGAATTGGCCTGGAGTACGTCTTACGTCAGTGCGTTCTGAACTCGTACGTGCTCATACCAGTAATTTTCATTCTGCATTCACACAGAGCAGAATTCCGGCAATTTACTGTTACTACTTCTCATACCTGTAAATTGCCTGAATGAAATCACCAGTAATTTTGAAAAGGTCCTGTTCACACATGATTTCATATCTGTAATTTACCAGTATTTTACTAGTAAAGACTGTACGTGTGAAATATTTATTTATTTATTTTTTAATTGGCTTTTTAGCAATTTTTGTAGATAGGACAGCTGAGAGGTGACAGTAAAGCAGTGCGAGGAGAGAGGGAAGCAGGCTCGGCAAAGAACCCCCAAGTCGGGAATCGAACTCTTTAGCGTTGACAATGACAAATACATTTTTAACAGTAACTTGAATGTAATCAACAAACATAATTTGAAGCACCAATTTTAAGTAAAAAATTTCTTTCAAAAGATGATTTGCTCCATATCGCTACCATAGACATCAGTGTTTATATGCTAATTATGAAATTTATCACAGTACTTCTGTGATAATATGAATGATTGCAAAACAGAAATAATACTCTGAGGTTGAAGCTGGTTTGTGAAACTGTTTCATACCGGCAATGTAAACACAGATTTGAATGTTCCCACATGACTTTGTCAAAGGTTTAACAGACACAGACGAATGTTATCATTCAGAAATAAGATTGCGTAGGTGTTGCGTAAATTGTGACCTTTTAGCAGTCAATCATGTAGCTGTACACTGCTAAATAATGGCAAGAAACGTTTAACTTAAACACAACAGAAAGCACGCCAAGCATGCCAAAAAAAAAAAAAAATAAAATAAAATAAAATTCATACCTGATTAACAAACAGATGACTCGGTTCTTTTTAGTGAGTCAAAACATACACATACAGTACCAAAAAAATAATAAAAAATACAGCACAAACAGT
>JAHKKF010412174.1:0-28804 GCA_019740295.1 Labeo calbasu | reverse complement strand
GTCTTGCATAAGTGTATTTATTTTGGTTTTAAATATCTCATTTGGATGAAAAGTTATAGCTGGTTTTTTTTTTTTTTTTTTTTTTTTTTTTTTTTTTTAAAAAGTGTCCCTGCAGCGATTCCAAGGGCACCGTGAGGGAGAGGGGACCCAGACTGTGATTTTTTTTTACAGCGCCCCTGGGGTGGGTACTACCACCCCTCAAAGTTTCAACTCTCTACTCCTTATGGTTTGGTCTACCCGATCACTTGTAGGAAGGGTGACCAGCCGTCCCGTTTTTTCCAGGACAGTCCCGTATTTAAGCTCTATTTTAGTGTCCCGACTAATTTAGAAAAAATCAAGTTTTGTCCTGTATTTCCAAATTTCTTTACGACTGGGTGATCAGAGCCAGTAGTAGTGTTCTGTCACACGAGAACAGCCTAATTAAAGGTAACTAAGCTTGTCTTAACATTACTTGACAAAATTACCATCCAATCACAATTCGTTATCGATTAATTTGCAGTAAGTGAAGGCGGGATAGGCGGAATCACGCTGAATGACAGACACCAGAAGCTCGGCCCCAGTTCTCCTTGCACCTGAATTGTCAAATACACACAGTTGTCAAAATGTCCATCGTTTGAAGTATCTGACGTAAATACAGTGTCTGTTATGGTTTAAATGAATGTAAATAGTTGCGTAAAAACCCGATATGTGTCAGTATATTGCATTTATTTGGTCTTAAAAGGGACAGCAGCCTAATTAAACGCCTGTCTAATTAATGTCAATCAAACAACAAAATATGTTGAATGTATACATGTTAAATAAACCAACTGTATTTGAAAAACAAGTTTGTTTAATTTGCATCTTTATCAATTTGTCTTATGGTTTCTAAATTGCTTCTTTGTTTTTTTTTTCATATATATATATATATGTATATATATATATATATAACAAAATAATAACACACAAGTGTGTGTGTGTGTGTGTGTGTATCAGGGGTGTTCCTTCAAGGACACTGAGGCAGTGTCTCCTCAAAAAATCTACAATATACAAAAATAAAACAATGCAGATATTACTAAATATGATATTAAAGGGGTGCTATTATGCTTTTTCACTTTTTGAACTTTAGTTCAGTGTGTGGTGTGTATCTTTGGGAATAAACAAGATCTACAAAGTTACAAATCTCAAAGTCCACTCCAAAAGGAGATATTTAGTTTTTAAAAATCTCTTCTCAAGAACTACAACAAACAGCTCCTTTGGACTACAGCGTTTTTTTCCGCATGCAATGATGTCACAAGGCAGTCCATGGACCTTTTTTTTTTCACATTTCTGGGTTTCTCATAGCGGAAGTCGTCATAGTTGGGTAAAATCCAAGAGCAATGAATGGGAGAGTACCACAAATATATTTTTTTGCTCAAATAGCAAAAGGAAAACTACACAATAGTGTTTTCACGACTTTCAATCAAAGGAAAAAAATGAGCTAGACTGATATCAGCAGTCAGAAGAGAGAACAATGTCAAATTTACCTTCCCTCCCATAGACGCAGCATTAGACACACCCTCGCATAGCGTTAACTAGTTTTTTTGTAACTTGATGAAAAGGTGATTTAAAATAAAGTAGAGTGTTATAAATGTACATATTTTTAAAAATCAAATATAAAAAACTTTAAAGGATTTATGATGATGATGACGCATCATCACAGGCTTGTGAAAAGAGTCCATTAGAATATCATTAAATTAAATCCCGCCTACAGAAATTCGAATTGTTGGGGGGGTGGGTAGGGACGAGGTGGGGGATTAGCCTAACTTTAGCGATGCAGCGCGGCGGGTGTAAACACAAGTATTGACTAGAGTGGTCCCTTCAGAGCGCCACAGACGTATGCAGTACAGAGGGTCAAAACACATTCCGGAAGCTCCGATCTACTCCGGTTGCCGTGTTGGAGCCGTAACGCGTCGCAGACGTGTGGGAAGAGATTTATTCATCATAAAGTGTAGACAGCTTCACTTATAATGCGAGTGTTTTTCAAAATTGCACTACAGTAGGCTAGGCTAATCAGTGATGATGTTCTTTGATAATGTTAGGCTGCTTTTAGCCTTATGCTGGAGCTGGTTTTGTGCAATGAAAACTAAGTATGTAAATAATTAAATACATTAGCACCATAATATCATGTATTGGCGATTTTGCAGGCTGATCATAGGACCTAACACTACTGTAGGGTATTATTTGCTCACCCTCCATGCATCCTAGGTGTATATGACTTCTCTCTTTCAGACGAATACAGTTGGAGTTATATTAAAATTTATCAAGCTTTAGAATGGCAAAGATGGGTGTTTCTCCTCATTAGTTCAAAACAAGTCCAATAATATGCATCCATCCATAATAAAAAGTGCCTCACACGGCTCCCCGGGGTTAATAAAGGCATCCTGTATTTTGTAAGAAAAATATACATATTTAAAACGTAAGAATCACTTTAATCTAGCTTGCGCTAACAGTTGTACACAGAAAGTGTGGCAGTACTGAAATACCATCTAAGCTGTTTGCCAATCGCAACGCAGTGGGACAGCTAACCAATCACAACACATTTCGTTTTTCAGAAGGCAGGACTTCATTAAACCTGGAATTAATCGAGCCATATGTGCCAGGCTGGGAGAAATGTATTGTAATAATGTAAATTATGTTAAAAATAATGAGTTTTTCGAACAACCAAGCATGAAAGCATGTTCTAGTACACCCGCAAAACAAAATCAAGATTTTGTAAAAGAGCATAATAGGACCCCTTTAAAAGCGACACCCGCAGGCAAAGTTACAGTGGAGGCTTCCCTCTCTTCACCCCATAGACTTTTAAAAGAGACCCCATAGCATGCCATGACTTTACTGGGGGATAATTGAGAATGAATAAGGGGAAAGTCACAAAGTCACATGGGAGTAGTCATCACACTATAATTAGATATGACCGGTTATGATTGGATGTGATTGGTTTGTGCGATAAATCCCGCCTCTTGTTTTCATGCAAGCTCTTAATCTTAAATGAAGAAAATTATGGCGTTATTGACAAATTATAAAGTAAGTAAACAGCTCTCCTGCTTAGATATCGTGCTTTGTGTCACATCAAAATAAAACTTGAAATGGCATGAAAACGTGATTACTGTGTCAGTTTTTAGTTAACGTTCAGTTTGATTAAATGAAAGATATATCTTTGTGTCTGTGACAGTGTTTACAGAGCTTTCATGACGCTGAGTTAAATAAGATGACTATTAAAAAGAAACAGCTGAATTTCAGTTCATTGTTAGTTAATGTTCACAGTGCATTAACTTATGTTAACAAACACAATTTCTATTTTAATTATGCATTAGTAAATGTTGAAATTAATATTAACTTGGATTAATAAATGCTGTAGAAGTGTTGTTCATTCTTAGTTCATGTTAACTAATGAAAGCTTATTGTGAAATATTGTTCAAATTGTTACTGCCTTTAGTTATTCTTTTGGAATAAATGTAAAAACACCACAGGGTCCACAGGGATCAATACTTGCTTCAGCACTTTTCTCTCTGTCTATGCTCCCTTTGGGCTCTAACTTCAGGAAGCATGGTGTCTCATTTCATTTTTACGCTGATACCCAGATTTATTTGCCCCTTAAATGCTCTGATAGTAACACCTTTGACACTTTGTTGGCTTGTATGAAGAACATAATCTGAATGTCATCAAATTTTCTCAATCTCAGTGAAAAGAAAACTGAAATTATACTTTTTGGTCCCCCTAGTGGCATTCCCTTAAAATATCTCAGTGATCACTCTGTCACATCCCAAGCCAAAACCCTTGTTAAAAACTTTTTTGTTTGACAGTGAGTTGAATCTTGATAGTCAAGTAAATTCTGTGGTTAAATCTTGTTTCTTTTAGCCCCATCTTCTATCTAAAATCAAGCCTTTTCTCTCTTTTCAAGACTTTGAGAGAGTAATTCATGTTTTTATATCATGATATTTAGACTACTGAAACTCACTGTATTGTGGAATGAATG
The DNA here is from genome assembly GCA_019740295.1 of Labeo calbasu. NCBI lineage: Eukaryota > Metazoa > Chordata > Actinopteri > Cypriniformes > Cyprinidae > Labeo > Labeo calbasu. The sequence goes on along the minus strand of JAHKKF010412174.1, from coordinate 24,813 downwards.
CCACTACCCTGGGCTGTCTCCAGTTGGTCCAAAATTCATCAGCAAGACTCTTAATGAGCCTCGGCAAATTTACTCCTATCACTCCTGTCTCAGCATCTCTGCATTGGCTGCCTGCGTGAATAGGAGTGGAGTTTAAAATTCTTGTTTTTGTTTTTAGGTCTCTAAATAATGTAGCTTCCTCATATTTATCTGAACTGCTTTCCTCACATAACCCCTCTCGAGCTCTTCAATCTGGTAGTCTTAATTGCTCACTGTTCCTAGACTGAAATTAAAGCAAAGGGGTGAACGTGCTTCACTACTGTTGGTCCTAAACTCTGGAATAGCTTACCAGTTCATATTAGATTTGCACCTAAATCTTTACTCAGAACACATTACTTTTCCATTGTTTTCAATGTCCCTTAAGTTCCACCTCTGTAATTGATTTTTGGCAATTCTGGTTTTATTTGTTATATTTTATTCAGTCTTTTTTTTTAAATGTTGATATAATTTGGTTTGTTTTAGCTGTTATTTTATTTTGGATGTCCTATTTACTTTTTATTTTATTTGATGCTGTAAAGCACATTGGTCAGCTCCTGCTGTTGTTAATGGTGCCAAATAAATAATTTAAACTTGAAACTTAAATGACATTGTCTTTTTTTGTCAGCTGAAGCCAACATAACAAGAAAAACTTTGTCAAAACTTTTTTAACAGGAAGTGTTCATCCCAGACAGGGGCTGAAGCTCTAGCTCCCCGTCGCTGGAGATAATGGGTGGAGATAGACACCTAACCACACCCTAACCCTACCCCTTATCCTATCCTAAACATAACTCCACCCATTAGTTCACGCAGAGGTGGAGCTGGAGGCCATTCGGCTCTGCAGTGAGCAGTACTTGGAAAATTGTTCCGACAGAACCTGACTCATGTGGAAAGAGAGTGAGATCAGAGGCACTCCTTTACACTGATTGGATTGCTATATTAAGAAATCGCAGAGCGCTTATAAAGTCCGTACTGACACATTTCTGTGTAATGGGTAACACTGCTGCCTACGCAGTTATAAGCGTTATTCCGCTATTTTCAGGTCGTGTAACACTTGATGGCGAGTATTCGTAAAAAGCTAGTGGTGGTTGGGGACGGAGCATGTGGAAAGACTTGTCTGTTAATCGTATTCAGCAAAGATGAATTTCCAGAGGTTTACGTGCCCACAGTTTTTGAAAACTATGTCGCAGACATTGAAGTGGACTCCAAACGAGTTCAGCTGGCTTTATGGGACACGGCGGGGCAGGAAGACTACGACCGGCTGAGACCTCTGTCCTATCCAGACACTGATGTCATCCTCATGTGCTTCTCCGTGGACAGCCCGGACTCTCTGGAAAACATTCCAGAAAAATGGGTGCCGGAAGTGAAACATTTCTGCCCTAATGTGCCTATTATTTTGGTGGCGAATAAGAAGGACTTGCGGAGCGATGACAATGTGAGAAGTGAGTTGTCCAGAATGAAACAGGAGCCCGTGAGAACGGAGGACGGACGTGCCATGGCTGCTCGCATTGGAGCGCACGATTACATGGAGTGCTCTGCCAAAACCAAAGAGGGGGTTCGGGAAGTGTTTGAAACCGCCACTCGAGCATCCTTACAAAAGAGACCAAGATTATCCACTGGCTGTTTGAACTGTTGCCGACTGATGTGAACAACTTAAACCTATGACACAAAGGTGAGGGTTCATGGGGCACCCTCCTCAAAAAGATGGCTATTTAGCAGAATTTACTTTTGACTCATAGAACGCATTGTGCATGTATTGTGAGGTCAATATTTAAAAGTTAAAGTCATAAAGTCATATGGCCCACTCTACAAGACATCCAGGCCTGCCACTAGATGGACGTTTGCTAAATTATTTAAATGACTGGCACAGTGGTAGTAGTTCATGAACTGCCCACTGAGAAGTTCAAATATACCAACAGGCTTCAAACCTTAAGTTTGAAGCGGCTTGTTTTTGTGAGCATGCTTGCTAAAGAATTACTTTTTTTTTAGAGTATGCCCCAATACCTTACAGTGTTCAGTATTTATGTTACCCTGTCAAAGCTAAATGATTTATAAAGACACTTCTATCATAATGTAGAAAATTATAAATTATATAATAATAATATAATAACACTTATAAACAATATATATATATGTATGTATGTATGTATGTATGTATGTATATAAACAAATAACAAGTGAAATTCACATTAATCCAAATGATTTTTAGTTATTTTTAGTTGTCTTTTCAGTTCTTGACTGTACAGTGTATGGTGTACACTGAGTTACTTGAGTAGAAGATTCTTATTTAATTCTTTTAGGACATGGACCACATTATGCTATTTGTAATATGCTGTCTGTTAATAGATTCAAATACACTGGCAGTTACTTTCTCAAAACAGTAGTTCACGTGTGCTCTGTATGACAATAACTGATGTATTTTAGAGGTATAAAAGTTGCTGACGGAGATCTGAGATTGACACTCTGTGACTACTGTATGGTTCTCAGCTGGTCTTGCTTCAGTGTGGCACAAATGCTAACTCAATTTAATACATAAAAGTGGTGACCTAGAAAAAAATTGAAAAACATTTTTTTTTTAAATAGTATTTGTTCTTGACACTTGAGTGTTGATGTGCATACAAACTGGCTAGATTCAGTGTCTGCAGAAATTATTGTGAGATTTATTTATTTATAGCTAGTAAACTAAAATAACATTGACTAACAAAATGTTTTAATTCTATCTTATTTGAAAATTCTACTTTCACATTATATCTAATTTAACCTTTATTTATGGTAAAAAAAAATAAGTTTAAGTTAAGTTTAAGCCATAAAAAATATCATATAGTTCAGTAAGTAACATTTTGCCTTGTCTCAAAATAAAATACGAGGTGAATTCAGGTAAAGTGGGCCTTGTACTGTGCTCAAAGAGTTTACACTTTCAAAGCATAACTATGGTTTTTAGATAAAAAGACACTATTTCTTTAAATGATAAAATAATTTTACCTGATGCAGTATAACCTTAATAATTGTGAGTACATCTCAAATGAGAACTCCTTCATCATGAAAGATAGTAAACTCTTTGACATTCACTGAGTAAATGTAAACAAATGTAATATGACAGTACTACAGTTTTTCTTGTAATGTGGTTAAAAATTACTTTGGCTGAATTTGCTAGATAAATTCCATGTAGAGTGTAAAAGCTGTAAAATATGATCACACTTAAAGTTAATTTAAAGGGTTTATAGAAAACAGACAGAAAAGTTGTTCTACAAGATTAAATTTAAATGATTTCTTGTTCAGCTTTTTGTTTACCTATCTGTTGTTGCATGTGTCACATTTTTAAATGTGTTGTAGAGTTCATTTTAATCAATACTCTTAGATTTTGCATTCTTTTGTTTTTATAGATTTTTTTCTTTAAGTAAAAGCTATATAGTTTTTATTGTTAAATATGCTGCTGAATATGTTTGTTTGATCATATCTGTCAATAAACATTAAAATGAATAAATGTGTTTTTATAATTTTTAATTTAGATAGTCTATTTTTTATTAATCAGAGATGACCCACCTATACAGCTGGACCGTACAGTTAACAAAGATAATAAAGAAAAGTAAAAAACAAGCAAGTTTAGAACCACTGACTTTGTCTTCTGTTACATCTCAGAGACATTTGTGGATAATTTGGAACACTTAAGTGGGACATACCCACCCCCAGCTAAAACTGCAAACTCATTTGTAGTACTATAATTTAAAAGCAAGTGTGTCATTTGAATTAAACAAGTCATTTTACTTCCTTGGGGTATACTTAATTAGCAGGTGTATTTTTCACACATTCGTAAATAGGTTTCGGATTTTGTTGCAAGTAAATACTTCTATACCTCATGTTTATAGTTTCAGCAGTAGATTAGACAGTAAATCTGTAGTCTCATGTTCCCTTTATTCACTCGCAGAAGGCATCCAAGCTAACAAAAATGTGTTCCAAGAACATTTTGCTAACATTCCCACAAAGTTATGAAAATGTTATTTCTGAATGTTTTCTAAACGTTCAAACCGTCCAGTTTTTTAAAAAATGTTTGGGAAACATCCTAAATTTGAATGTTGTCTCTATGTTTGAAACACCCATATTTTATGTTATGAGAACATTTTTTACTGATTATACAGACATGGACAAACATTCCTGTAATGCCAAGCCAGCAGGAGAGCCCTCACCCGAGTACTGACTGCCAACGCTCCCTTTGCTTCTACATTCACTTTCTGTTTGGGACTATTTAAACAAGTGACCATGCGTTTGCACTTTGTGAAGTATTGCCAGTTAACCTGCCTTACAGAGCGTTGTTATTACTACTCTGCCTGATACCCTGTTTATGATTTTGCCTTGCTTTTTGGTTCACGAGTTCCTGGATTACCCCTTTTGTATTGTTTGCCAGATTGGACTGATATTACGGTTTGGACACAAAGCCTACCTTTTCTCTATCGTCTTTTGGATCACCCTGTTGCATTGTTTACTGATCGGACTGCCTTTCTTGTTTCTGACCCATTGCCTGCTTTCCTGTATTTGTTTATTCCCGCGACCACTAATAAACGACCGCATATGGATTCAAATTCTTCCTCAGCGTCCTCGTTACAATTCCCCCTTTGATCATTTACCCCTGTTATGACAATGTTATTTCTGAATGTTTTGTAAACGTTCAAAACGTCCAATTTTTTTAATGTTTGCAGAACATTTTTTCTTGGTTATGTGAGCATTACAGGAATATCCCAATCTACCATTGCCATATTGCTATGAGAACTTTATATTTGAATGTTCTCTCTCTGTTTAAAACACCCATATTTTATGTTATGAGAACTTTTTTACTGATGATACAAACGTTGGATAACATTCCGAAGAGCGTTCTAAGAATGTTGTTATAAAAACATTTTCTTTTTTTATCATTAAAAGAACCTCAATTGTGTACAAATAACATTAAAAAAACGTTCCGTGACTGTTGTTCTAAGAACGTTTTCGTTTACCATTACGAGAACCACAAGCGTGTACAAATAACATCAAAAGAATGTTCTGAGAATGTTGTTATAAGATTGTATTCTCTTAGCATTACAAGAATGTTAATCAATCATTAATTACGTTATTAGAACATTCTATAAACATTATTTTAAGAATGTTCTGTCCTAACCGTTAAATACCTTTGAAAAAACATTAATGAAAGCTTAAAAGCGCCCTATTACCTAGGACGGGTGGGGCCCCATTGACAGTGACTTACTACAGAATGTGTTGTTGACTGTAGAATCTCGCAAAGGTGTTCGGTTTCTCCCAGCCCGCAGCTCTACAGATGTCTGCCAGAGAGGAGCTGTGTACCAGTGCAGAGGAGGAAGCAACACTCCATGGGGAGTGAGCCCTCACCCCCCGGGGGCATGGCTTGCCTTGGGATTGGTACGTCAAAGCGATGGCATCCACTATCCAGTGGGCCAACCTTTGCTTCTGCTGTCCTCCTTAGCAGACAAAGAGCTGCTCAGAGCTTCTGAAACTCCGGGTGCGGTACACATATATTCGTTACACTCTAACGGGACACAGCATTGCTAAGGCTGGGTCTGCATCCTCCAAGGACTCCAAGAATTCAGACACGGAGGACTGGCTGATATAAGATGGGGCATTGGTAGTGCCTCCCATCCTGAATTAATTGTTTCTTCTTCATCGCATTTCAAGCCAGCATCGAAATTGCATACTTGACCTGCATGGACTCTGAATTACCATCACTGATCCAGTCCAGCTTGCCTCTCTCATCCTTACAGTACAGCTCAACCAGTCCTCCAGCCCCACCTCTGCCGGATGCCTGCAGCCTTTTGTCTTCACCGTTGACACTTTGCTGTGACGTAAAGCCTCAGTTCGTGCAATCACCAGCCTCACCTGAGTGAGAGGATCCTTTGCCTCCTCTTCTAACCTCTGATCCCTTTGCTCCACCTCGGCCTGTCGACCTGTCAGCTCTGCCTTGGCTCCTCCAGAGACCCTCGGCTTTATGGCTCCACCAGGTTCCCTCGTCCCATCGGCGCCACCTAGGTCATTCATTACTCTACTTATGCCACAGACTTCCTAGCATTCCGCTGCACTTAACCTTCCACCCCTTTGGCTTCAGCTTTTTTTTTGTTCCCCTTTGTATTTTAACACCCGATCGGTCTAACCTGTATCTTCTTATCTTGAGTTTTTAATGCCTTTTTGTTTTTTTAGCATGTAATGTCAGGTCTTGTCCTTACATGGATGTTTTGTCTGCATGCTAAATTCATCTTCTGTGTCTCTTGCATGTTCTTTTATTATTGTTTTTTTGTTTTGTTTTGTTTTGTTTTGTTTTGTTTTAAATAAATGTATTTGGATCCTGCTGTACTACGTGGTTTAGTTTACCTCAACATTATAGCTGGCTCTTAAGAGAAGAGTAAGGGTATGAAGATACTCAGAGACAGAAGTTTATTTTTGTATTGTTAGTTTAGATATTTTATCTGCAATGTTGAAATTTACAGTTTTTGCTATGTCATTCCTAAATCAAACCATTAAACTGTGAACATACATCACTTAATTTTTACTTAATTTCTTAAACTGAACACTCAATTTATATTTTATTAGTAGTATTTCTATTATTCCTTTATCAGATTGAGTTTATGGCCACCCTTTGATGCATATAAAATGTCTAAGATTTAATAAAGAAAACAATAACTATATAGAAAAATGTAATGCAAGTGTCTAAAGGATAAGCAGAGATCTATAGCTGATTATATACAACAAACAGCGCCATATGCAGTATGCATTTATTTATTTATTTATTTATTGATACTTTACTGTCAATGTTTATTAAATACAATAATAAGATAGATCATGACATTCAGCTATTTTCTTTAAGAACACTATTCTAAATTAGTTACTTACAAAAAATAAGGGAACCGAAGCAGCTTGGGCAAATATTTTATGGGCATAACACTTTTAATAAGGCAATCTTGATCATTTCTCTTGGCAAAGTTTAGCTATTTAGTGTCTTGAGACAAGGATGTGAAATCATTCTACTGAAGAAATCCCATATGAATGGAATAGGAATGTCAATGTTCATTTCTGTGTCATTCAGTCTCACATAGGACTGAATATTCTTGGCATCCTTGAGGGTTTCAATAATTTGGTTCATATGAACTTCCAGACGGGTCATATTAGATTCAACCCAAGTTTGGATGTCTTCAATCAGCTGATCAAGGGTCATCTCAGCAAAAATGTCCTGGGCCTTGGTTGTGGTAGTTTTATAGTAGTCTTCAATAATTCTCCTGGTCTTCTCAGCTTGCTCAGCTATTTCATTCAGGATGTTGGAGTTGACAGCATAAGAAAAAACTTTACTGATACAGGATGAGTGCTTGTCCAGATCTTGAAATTTAATAGAGTTGATGAGCTCCTCTGCTTTCTCCACACTTAATTTCAGGATTTCAGATAGTTTTTTCAGACAGTGATCAATGGTACTTTCCAGCTTCTCATACTTCTTGCTGATATCATCATAAAGTGCAGTGACGTAATGCGCTACTGTATCTTTCAAATCCTTAAATGAAGCAACTTTCTTCCTGAGCCACAAAAAAATTTGACCAGGGAGCTCCTTGTTCCACTGTGTCTCGAAGCTTAGTCTGTTTGAGTTCTTTATTGCAATGTCAACCTTCAGAATGTCTATGTCTTCCTCAGACTGCAATAAAAAATAGAAAATGTCATTATCATGTCCACTTGTATATTGAATGTTCAAAGTATTAGCATATTAACTGATATGTAAGATAGACTAAATGTATAATAAATTAATTAATTAATACGTTAGATACACTAAATATATAATGTTATATAATGTTATATTTTAAAATTATTTAAAAAAAAAAAAATCTTACTGGGTTTGCACCAAAAAGTCTTCCTGCATGGTGGGATAAGCTCTTGCTGTGCAGCTGAAGACCAAGGAGTCCAGCAGATGGGGAAGATACAGAGACAGTAAGACCTTCTTCTGTATTTCCAGTTAATTTGTGGTAAAGCATAAATTTCACATCTGGCAGATTTACTTTGGCAGCATTTGAAATTACAGCCTTTGAGACTTCTGTGTTTGTCTCAAGAACTCCATTATAGTTGTTCTCAAAATATTTATGTTCCATTATTAGATTGGTAAACAGTTTCATCCCTGAATTCATGTTGAAGGTGGAAGAGCCACTGGTTTTGCCATTTAATACACCAAACTCAGAGCTAAACTGAGTTTCAAACTGGGCAGCAATTTCATCCTGATTAAGGATCTCAGCCTTGGTATTCATAATGATCATAGCTGTTTTCACAGAGAAGTCATAGGTCAGGTCTCCCATGACAGGGATCATAATTGATTCCCTAATACTAGGAAGAGTGATCTTGGCAAAATAAGGACAATCGTATGTATTAGATGTGGTTTTGGCATTTGCGAAAATGGGTATTTTAATTTTACTAATGATAGAATTGAGGACTGGTTGCATGTTGAACATCTCAGGGTTCTTCACATACTTAAGCTTTGCATCCATATTAAAGGTCTGCTGAGGTGTGATCAAGATTGTTTTAAGGCCTGTGTCATCCCATAAAGAAAGTTTCTCTACATACGGTGTTTCTTTGTTAATGAATGGGACAGTCAATTTAGGAATGTTAATCGGCAAGGTCAGCACACTAAAGTCAGCCTCACCATTGACTGATGCAGAGAACTGAATTTCCTTCTCACCATTAGCCATACTAAAATAATGAGAATACTTGTATTGATTGAACCTAGCAAGACTGGTCCAGCTGGCCTGATGCATAGATGGATTCAGAGTTAATGCCATATCGTTCTGCAAATCAACTTTACTGGACAACCTAAAGGGAAGTATTACTTTTGTGTTTTTCTTGTTCTTGGTGTCAAAGATAATTTCAAAAGGCACAGCTTTGAAGTTAACTGAGTTGGTAATGGTGCCTTCAACTTTTCCAATCAGTTCAGCATCATGAGACCCACTCAGTTCAACCATGGGTTCCTTCAAACGAATCTGCCCTTTCACTGCTGCAATGCTTCTCTTGATGAAAGGAGTTTCTGTCTCTGCATGCACATTAAACTTGATCTGAGTCAAACCTCTAGTTTCAACATCAACTTTCTGCTTCATCTGGAGAAGACCGCTGTCAGTGTTACCATCAAAAGTCAGTTTTATGGACTCCACATTCATCAGAATCTTGAAGTTACTCTTGTGGGTTCCTTCATCAGAATAATCAAAGATAGACAATTTTCCTTTGCCATTATTTCCAAGGGTGAGAGTGATTATGCCAGATTCCAGCTGAGCAGTACCTTTGTGGATCATTGTGACTTCACTGAAAATGTTGGCCACTGGCATGTTCACACTGTGAATGTAGGAGGTCTCCAAAGTACCTGAGAAGCCATTCTCTGTGCTCAGAACTGCATTGTTCACTAAGTCAGCACTGTATGGTTTTGTGGCTGCCTTAGCTGTAGTCTTGGAAGATACCTGGGCAATGGCGCCATTGATGGACATTAATCCCTCATGATCAAAAGAGAAAGCCATGTGATTTGCTTTCACTGTCTCAGTCAGAGACAGCTCTTTCATTCTGGGGATGCTAAGGTGAGCAGTGGCATCAAAGGTGTATGCCAAGAAATCAATAGGAGTCTGAAACTGAGAATTCAGATTAGCTGTGAACTTGTCTGTTGAGTTATTAAATTTAGCACTGGTTTTCAGAGTGTGCTCTGAGGATTTGATTTCAATCTCACCATGCAACATTCCAAAGCAGGGTACCCTGATGAGGTCAGTGACCATCTGCTTTACTTCATCAGCCAAGGTGCCATAAACCATCATTTCATTGACTTTGGTATTTAATAGTTTTATCAGGTCATTAATTTTGTCAAAGATTCTATCAAATACTGGTTTTATGTCAAGAGAGATTAGGTAACTTGCAACTGACTGCATAGTTTCCCTTAACTCATATTGTTTCATTACATCCACAGCATCATCAATGATTTTCTCAACCATTGCTTCAGTCTCATATTCTGTTAAAACCTCATCAATTTTGTTGACAATTTCATTTATCTTGGTGATAATGCCAGTTTTTTGGCCCACACTGTCAATCAAGTCCCTGATGGGTTGTAGTTTTTTACCAATTTCCATTACTACAGTTGTCATGTCGGAGGCGAAAAGTCTCACATCATTCAAGAACATGTCCACATCAAAATTTTCAATTACATGTGAAAGTTCATTTCCTTTGCTTTTAAAAGTGGCTATAATGTCATATTTAGAATTAATCCCATTCAGCAGGTCAGTGCTACAATCTCTCAGGTTGAGCATTGCAATCTTGACCTTTTCTATGAGAACAGGCAGCTTATCAATGAAAGGAAGGGAAATAAAATGGCTATTGCTGTTCTTCTCATATTTCAGAGCACTTGTAATGCCAAATTCTTTATTGTCATTGCCTTTGTTCAAAAGGTTGGTGGACACAGTGCCTTTCAGTGCAATACCCATGTCGTTTGGAGTGTTAAAGATTTCTAGGGAGTGGTCAAAGGCATGGTCATTCAGTGTAGACTCCATATTGATGTCAAATTTTTGCTGCTGAGGGGTGATAGCGCTGGTTATTTTATGCTGGAAGTTAGTTTCAATGGAGTTTCCATTCAGCTGGTGAGAGGTTGAGGCCTTCCATTCATGCTTGTATGAGTAAGACTTGGGATCAGCTTGAAGGAGCAGCATGCTTTTTACCTGGCCACTGTGTTTTCCATACAGGTTAAGTGCTCCATCAGAGTTAAAGGAGCTCTCAACATTCATACTGAAAGGTTCTGCTTTAGTTAGGATGTTGCTTTCCAGTTGGAGAGAGGGAGAGTTGAAGCGTACCTCATTGCTGAACTTTGTGGAAAACCCAACAATCTCAAACTCGGAGCTCTGAGTCATTTGGCTGCCCAGGAGTTTTCCAGTGGTGCTGCACTTTGCAGTGGCTGTCTGGTCAACATTCATGATCTCATATGTATGTCTCAGTTCCTCTTCACCAAATATCCCCTTCAGAGTTCCAGTAACTTCCATCTTGTGGGGCTCTGCCTTCATCTGGGCCTCGTTGCTAAAGTGGATACCAATGATTTTAAAATCATTTTTGGCATTTAAAGATGCTGTAAAGTCATGTATGTCCACTGCAATGTTGTGCTTGTAGAAGTTGTTCTCATTCAGAAAGCTGTCATATTTAGAGCGGATGGCCAGAGATTTGAGGGTAAGTATCAGTGAGTCTGTGTTTTCTATTTTAATCTCTTGAAGTGATGCAATCACATTATTGGAGAGGTTCAGACCATCTTCATCCAGCTTGAAAGTGATCATATTTCTTGTGTTGGCACTGAAAATGTCACCCTTGTACATACTGTTTAGGTATACCTCTGAACTTGCAAGTCTTCCTTCAACTTTGAGTTCAGCACTGTTCTCATTGACTATTCCCTTACTGGAGACAGACACCGTACCACCTGTAGTTGTAATTCCACCATGGAAAATGTTTTCAAAGGTCATAGAGCTGATCTGAGTACTGGTGGTACAGCTAGTAGTCAGGCCATCTTTGGTGAATGACAGTGTGCCTTTGGTAGAGACATGATTGGCAGCAAAGTTTATTGTGACATCATTATTAAGCTCCAGTCCGTGAGTGTTTAGGGACCCAGTAAGCTGGGAGAAAGCTCGATTTGTGTCGTCATTGGCCTGGGACTCAATCCTGATAGTGACCTCCTTCATGGTTGCAGAGAAATCTACCTGGTTTTGAAGCTTGGTTTTATAAGCTCTGGTGACACAATCAGACTTAATGGTAAACTTAGCCTCCTTGAGTTCAGTGTTGAACTTGGTGGTATGGTGGAATGGGTCATTTTCTATGTCTGTGTTGAATTCAAACGAAAGTTCTCCATTGGCTGCTGTAGCTTTCATTTTGTTTAAGATTTGGGAAATGGGACAGTTTAACCTGAAAGTGGATTCAGCTCTTGCTTCTCTGGTTTTGGGTTGAAGTACAAAGGTTTGTGTGGCAGTAGTTCTAGCAGATATTGATCCTACTTTTAGTGATCCATCTAATCTGCCATCCCCTGTGATTTCAGAATCAACTGAAGACTGGGTTGTGTATACCAGTGACATCTGCACACCCAGAGGGCTGAAAACCTCAATCTTGCAATTTCCTGTTGTTTTCACTGCATCTGTAATTTTGGCTGTTTCCATTAGACTGAAGCGTGCATCTATGAGCTTATGTTTCAGGGAAGAAATGATGTCGAACTTTGCAATGTCCTCTGTAATGTCAGCAATTTGTGCAGATCCTGCATGTAACAAATATGGTCATTAATTCTAGAAATTAAAAAAAATACCACCCAAGGCCCATATCAATTAATAAAACTAAAATCATGTATAATGTACTACATTTATGCATATGTTTACCTTCCACAGTAAAAGCAAGAAGTTCCACAGGACTGTTAGCAACAACTTTGTAGCTTGTAATGTAGCTGGGCTCGTTGACAGTGTTGTTGCCACCAGAGAAAACTGCCTCTATATCATAGAAGTTAGTGTTCACTTTCGCTGATACCTCTACCATTCCTAAAAGAGGCATTGAGAGGTCATAGCTTGAGGGAATGGAAAATGTTGGTATATTGAACTGTTTAGAGGGCAGCATTACACCAATTTGTGGCATAGCTAGGTCTGGGGTGGCCACAGTGGGAGGGATTCTTAGGTCCTCAGATGTCTTTCCACCAAGAGGCAAAGGAATAGTGAAAGTGACACGATCTTTGTTGAACTTGTATTTGAGCATGCTCTCTCTGCAAATAGAATAACATTAATTTGGAGTTGAATGGATAAGCACATTTGTAATTGGATTATGTAGATTTAAAATATTAATCTTACATGTTCATAAACATCCTGTCCGGCATAGATGGAATAACCAGCTCTGGAATTCTCTCTCTTAGTGTCTGAAGGTAGGGCACATCAGAAGCAATCTTGTCCATCCAAATGAGATAAGCCTATAATATCAATAAACATACTGATTATGGTCCAAATATTTTTCATGTCTATAATATAAACTATTTTACATTTTATTCAATCATACCTCCCAGAGTTTTGCATAAATGTGACGAAGTTTCATGTCCGTCTTGACAACCCTATGTTCCATTATGTCATCAAAGGCCTGATATAGGCGACTCTGAAGAGGTGTTGCATTAGGCATCAGCTTCTGGATCTCGGAGTCTATGTCAGACTTCATCTCAATCTTCATCTCATCTTTAGCTGTTTTAAAAGCAAATTAATTGTTATATCTGACATAAGGCCAAAAATAATTATTTACTTTTTTAAGACTGACTTAAATAAATGATTATTTTAAAACGAAGAGTGTGCAAACAGTGACAGGAAAAGTATCAATACCATATTGTAAGGTAATTTTTTGCACAGAGTTGGTCTCTGGGAGCTTGATGTTACTCTTGAGTTCCAGAGTCAAATCTTCAGAACAGTTCATTGTGGCAGTAAGAGTGGCCTCAGTGTTAAGTGAAGGCACAATCAACTGAGTTTCCAGCAAACCGTCTTTCATGGCCGCAAGCCTGTTATTAGAAGAAACATGTCTTTAGATGAAATGAGCTTGCCTATTGGCAAGTGTTTCAGAAATGTATTTACTTACTTTACACGACCAATGAGAGAAAACTGGTTAATGTTTTTGTTGGAGATATCAATAGTGATCTTCTTTCCCTTAGCAAGGCTGTCAGTGACACCAATTTTGATCCCAGCCTCAATATCATAGTCAGGAATCTCAATGCTGGTCGTGAGAATATTCTTGTTTCTATTGTACTTCATAGTGGCAGTTGCCTCTGTGGCCTTAGCACCTTATGGTATAAAAAGAGGGAAAACGTTATCTCTAAAACCGACAAAACCAAACACTGTATGAATGTAGTTATATTATAAAAGTGTGGTCATGATTTTAAATTCACTTTTGTTAAGTATACATGCCTTCTGCTCTTAAAATCATTTTCAGAGAATCAACCTTCTGGCGGCCTTCTTTGCCCTCGTTTAAGAGTTCATAGGCAAAGGCTGCAGTGTACTCAGAGATGTCACCGGTGGGTTGAATACCCAAAACAAAACTGTGGGCACATAATAATTTTAGTATAACTCATAGAAAAATGATTTAGTGTGTTTTTGTATTTTAGAGTTTGATTCTTACCTTGACTCTCCATTGAGAGGATTTCCCTCAGCTCTAGAGTTAAGTATGGTGGTGCAGTAATTGATTCCAGAAATGAAGGGGCTGCAGTTCACTATGCCAGCTCTGTCACCTGTCTCAGGTGTGACCAGGGTTTTGGCCACCATCACTAGCTTGTTGCTGTTTGTGAAAAAATTATGAAAGGTTTCCCATTATGTCTCAATTATAAAGCTGACTGGACCAGATTTGTTGAAAGCTGATGCAATTTCTTTAATTGTATAAAGAGTATACATTTAAAATAAACAATTTCAGACATGTAGCACAAAAGCTACCTGACTCTGAAGAGTTCGGTAGTGTTCTTGGGTGGCAGGATAGACAGCTTTATTTGGCCATCGCCCGTAGTGATCCTGGCATTGAAAGAGCTCTCATGGAACATATTAGTGTGCATTTCCACAGCAGAGACAACAAATTTGGGGATGTAGACTCCCATACGGGTAACAAATTCTACTGCCATGGAGGGTGAAAAAGACAGTTCCCCCTGTGAAAAGAAATAGGGATACATTAGTAATGCTAAAAATCATGACAATAAAAAAGATTAAATTAAAATAATGTGCTATACAATTTACTACATAGGCCATCTGGATATTGAACAAAAAGCAATTTAGGAAAATATTCAATACCCTGCCAGGCCCCATACGCAGACCACCCTCAACACCGGGTGCAAAGGTCCCAGACAAAGCCAATTTAAGAGGAAATCCAGAGCTAGTTGGAAGGGAGAACTCATTATCCATAAAGATGTAGTGAGCAAAGATGCTCTGTTCTCCAGACATCAAGGCCTTTGTAATCTGTTGAAACAGGAACATGTACAATTTTTGCATTTAAGTGCCTCAAAACAAATTCTCTCTTCAAATTGCAAATCTTGAAAATACCATATAAATTAACCCAGTGTTGTCCGATATATCAGAGAGCTAATATAGATATATTTTATACATGTAAAATGCAGCATATTATATATACATACCCAGGCAGGTGAGTACTTGAGGGCTTGAATATATGTGGCTATCCTATCAACAATGGCTGATAGGTCATTGGTGCTCTTAATGTATCCCAACTCATTCCCCATGATCCTTAAGTAAGCTATAGCTTCTGGGGAGTCCTGGTTGTATAAATCCTTTGCAAGCTTGTTAAAGTTCTGCACCATTTCCCTTATAATGTTCTCAGGAACCTGTCAAAGAGGAGATTCTGATATTAACTAGCCTTGAATACATGCATGAAAAATTAAATCCTATAAATAATCATATTTTTATGTTTGAAATAAACATTAATACCTGACTTTTAGTTTTTTCTGTTCTCAGGGGTTCAACCCATTCTTGCAGAACTTCATTGATTTTATTTGGCATTTTGTCCCCAACCCAGTATATTGCCTTGGAAATCGAATCAGGGAAGAAGCCATTGCTTCCAAAGAGAGTCTCAACAGTTGGTTCAAATCCTTTGCCCTCCATGTCAAACTTGTTGACCACAAAATAAATTAATTAATACATACATACATACATACATACATACTAGAAGTCACATGCAAATGCAACAAGTGAATAAAAATCAAGGATAAGCACAAATAATAAGTAATATCATAAATTCAGAGCTGGGTAAACTGATTACATATAATTTGGATTATGTAATCAGATTCCAAAATGTAAGTACTTGTATACTTTTGACTAGATAAAATTGCATTTTAAAATGCTCATAATCAGACTACAGTTACTTTTTATGGATTACATGATTACATATTATTTACACAATAGCAATACATTATCCATAATTTATTGATTATTTACTATTTATACTAATTTCTCATTTTCATCTTTTAAATGTTTCTTTCTAAAATAGCCTACCTCTTTGTATACACTCAGAAAGTCTTCCAGCTTTGTGGACATTCAAACAAAAGACCTGTCATTAACACAGCATTTGACCGCTAGATTTACAAAAAACATTTAATGTTTAAGAAGTGTTATTTGACCATGTATTTCTATGTCTTTAGAAGGCTTCTTTCGAACACATTAAAATGCACAAATTCATGAATTCACAAATTAACAAACTTTTTTTTTTTCATTTGATCTTCTTTAACCTAATATATTAACCTAAAATATTTACTTGAAGTACCCCAGGGATTTTAAAATAAATATTTAATAATTAAGTATCACATTTGCATGTTTATGGTTCTCTGGCATTGGTTATGATCACATGACATGTGGGTAAACAAAATATTTCATTTTTGTTAAATAAATGTTTTATTTTGATTGATTTTATAATTACTTATTTTAATTTAACATTTAAATTAACAGCTTTTAAAAATATTTCCTTCCCAAACCCCAATTTGTGGAACCATGACGTAATATAATGTGTAATGCACTTAATGTTGTTAATAATTATGAATGGAATATGTGATGAACGAAAAAGGTCAAACGTAATCTAAAAGTAGCCAAATCTTAAAGTAGTCTGATCATATTACCTAAAATCTGTAATGTAATGGATTACATTAACTTTCATTTTTCATGTAATTTGGAATCAGTAACAGGTTACAGTTTGTAAGTAATCTACCCAGCTCTGCATTTGATGTCATATATCGAATCATATGTTAATTGATTTTTTCAGCGAATTAAGTGCAAGTTTATAAAACTTGAACATTCCTACCTCCATGAAGTCAAGGTTGTAACCGAAAGCTTTCAGGGTTGTGTCCAGCATAACCTCCCTGGGCAGCTGGCTGCTAGGATCAAAGATGATGCTTCCCTGCATATTGGAGCCCATGACATCACTGCCTGGCATAAATATATCCATCTTATAGTTACGAGAGAGCTGAGTGTAGTTTGAATGGGTAAGCAAGTCATCATCCTGCATGACCTTGACTATTGTTTTGCCCAACCTGAGAAGAAAAAAAGTTATAGTTTTGATGAAACAGAGCAAAATAAATGGTAGACAGTAGCTGATGTGTTTGGCATTCAGCTGACAACTGACAAACTAAGTAACCTACTCGTTCATTTCAGGATCCCTGGAATGAATAATGTTGTAGACATGAGAAGTCACAAAGGACTTGACTTGCACATTCTGGTCCTGGGTAAGGATCTTCCTCACAACCTCCAGGTCACTTGCCTCTGGCTTTTTCATCAAGATAAGATATGCAGCCAGTCTCTTCTGAACAGCACCTTTGGCATAAAGGGCCACTCTCTGAATGTTGGAACGGACCTAAACATGAAAAAAGAGATTGGAGTGTGAAGTTGGTTTTCTTGGTAGGATAATTCCATACACAAGACACATTTGATTCTGAAGAAATATAAACTGTCGAACAAATCCTGGAACTCTTACATCAGGAGTCACAGACATTCGTCTGAAAGCCTGAATAGCAGACATCTGTACTGACAGGGTGGTTGCAGGCTGTCTCATACACTTAAGCAGAGTGGTCTTTATGTTAGGATCAGCTGCTTCCATAGCCTCACCCATGTTTCCAATCACCTAAACAGGACAGATTATAATAAAATAAGTTGTTTTCCTGATGTGAAAATGTCCAGAAATATAGAAATTAAAACACACACCCTTAAGGTCAAATATGTCAGATCTTTCTCGCCAGCACAGTCAGCACCAAGGATGGAGGTAATGAAGTTATACACCTCAAGAATCTCAGACGTGAGCTGACCCTCAGCTTGGAAGTGCCTGAAGAGATATATTATAAATGCTCAGCATACTGTAGCGATATACAGACAAACATTTTATCTAAATGAAGATATCATAACTGATCACCAGCATATGTTGTGCTTTGGATTATGGTGTGCTTATGTCTTACAAACCACAATTACTTTGGTGGATCAGCTTCACTAGAAAGACCATATAAGTGACAGTCTTCACCAGCTATGTTTTGCATTTGACACCATGATGATGCTGGCAGCACCGAACTGCTATGAACCAGCCTGGACAATCTTGAAAATTCATGCTGTTCTATACTAATCTTTTCAGCAGGGAAATGAAAGGACTTAAGCAGTCTAGAAATGAAAAATAATTTGTGTACCTCCTTACAACATTGCTAAGAGAATACATTATTGGCCTGCTCTTCTTGGTTTGCGCAATCTCCAGTATGTCTTTCACCAAGAGGCCAGTAGGTCTGAGCATCATTCCTAGAGCATAGACAGCAGCGTCTACCTCAATGGCATCACTGTCAAAGGTCTTCAGAATACTAAACATGGCGCTGCCACACTCTGGGGTGCCACACTGAATCAAGGCCTGCCAGGTTAAGAACTTATTCTCCTCCGCCATCTGAGTAATGGTCTGCTGCAAAACCTCATGCTTGAGTCCACGGAGTTCAGATACCAAACTCTGGAAAGTGCTGGCCCTCAGCTGCCGATCTGGTTTTTCGTTCATGGATTTCAGCTTCCTGAAGATAGACAGCAGAGCCTCAGAGTTCTGGGCTGGGGCTTTATCCTCCATTTCCTCTAAAACCAAGTGTTTGGGGTAAGTAGAACCTGTATTTTGGAGAGTGGGATGATATGTGAGTGAAAGGCTACATAGTCACAACCAGGGAAATAACGAAATAAGCATATTACCAAAAGTTCTAATTTTTAAGCAGACAAACTGAATCTCCAAAGATGTCAAATCTATATATATATATATATATATATATATAGTGAAACTGGGAACACTCACGATAATCAAACACTCTGTCATTAATCTTGCTGATTCCCTCAAGAGTTAAGATTTGTTTAACAACAGAAGAGATGCCATACTTATTTCTGCAAAGAAAAAAAAAACATATGAATGAATCATAGTGATGGTCCACTGCACACACATCATTAGAAAAAGTAGCAAGTGATACGATGTCAGTGTCACTTACTGGTAAGAGAAAGGAAGGAATATGTGCTTCTCTGTGCATGTGGCAGAGGTCATATGCTTTATCTGGTTGTCAAACTTATAGTTGCAGGACTGGGTACTGCCAATCAGTTTGGATAGAGGGTATTGCTGTTGACAAATAAATATAAATCTAAATACATTATATGTTTCTTCAACATTATTTTTCATAATGGTCATAATATTGGTTAGCATTTACTTGCCTAATCATTACCTGTTTATTTAAACATTCGGTACATGCATAGAGGATGATTTAACAAAAAAAAAAGTCTCACCAAACCAGTGATGATGGCAAGAGGGCTAGTGTGGCTTCTTTGGGTTTTGAAAGTATCACATCCTGACAGGTCCCTAGTGAGAGTGACTTCAGTGGCAATATCTTCCTTGGTGTTGACCGTGACATCAGTGGCACAGATTCCATGGACAGTGACCTAGATTAAATAAGGTAATCTAAATCAATGCAAATAGATGTGTGGCTGGGGGCACATAGGTACTGTTCTTCATGTCAGAAGTAGAGATTAGATTAGATTAGATTAGATTAGATTAGATTAGATTAGATTAGAGATTAGAAGAGAAGATGAGATTAGATTTAGATTTGCCTTTAGTTGTGTTGCACCACACATGTGCACTGTAGATGTGGTGAAAGTAACTGCGGGTGTTTTGTGCTGTATGTTTTTATAAAAGATAGCTTTCAATTTTCAGAATTTTTAGTAAATTATTAAGTGGTCTGGGGCAGACTGATTAACTTGTACACTTATTGGAATTTATTATTCCAGATAAGAAGATTCAGATCTTATCTGCTTAGTTGTTAAGTGGTTAAGCAATGCTGTTATGTCCATTAAATTAATTAAATTAATCCAACAAGTTCAAGATACAATGGTTACACTTTATGGGTCCACTTTAGACACTCTACTAACTATAAGTAACTTTGCAACTACATGTCAACTAATTTTCATGATTGAACAAAATTTCATGAACAAAATGTTGATGTGGACTATCAAAATAAAGTGTTAACGATACAATAAATGACAATTCATATCTTTACAAATTAAGGCTTTAAGAAAGAAGAAACATGTTTATGTACCATGTCTTTGCTCTCCTCCATCTCCATAACAGGAACAATCAGAGCAGAGATGATACCCCTCTTGAAGTTGAGGACGTTGGTTTCATCTCCCTCAGGATAGAGTGTCACACCTGTCTCTCCCTCAACTACGAACTTCAGTACATTCCTGTGCAAAGAAAAGGAATAGCTGTTGAATCACTCATTGAAAAGTTTCTGATTAATTTTTAAATCTGTTTATTATAAACTGGAGACCAGTCTCACAATGTATTTTTCAGAGTTTTTATTTTTCATTAGCTGTTGTTATATTTTAGCAATATTGGCTGTGCGCATTTTGAATATTTGCAGACCTAACACTGTCATTTGACCCAGTTTCTCTAAAAGGATAGGAGACATACTTTTCTATGGCTGCTTGAAAAGCTTGGGCCTCAGCAGCAGGTGCATAGATGGGCGCCCCGTTTGCATCCGTTCCAACCACCTCAGTTAGGGAGCACTCACTGGTATGGAGCTCAAAGCTGCATGCCACAGGCACATCAATTTCAACCTATGGATAGAAGGGTGTTAATAACTCTAAATAATAAAGACCACAAAAGACATATTGAGAAAATGAATTGTTATATGATTTTTTAAATGCACCTTGCAGGAGATTTTGGGACCATTTGTGAGAGTGGAGGTCCCAGTCACCCTATTCTGGATCTCAGCTTCATACTGATATGTATATTTTTTGTAGATCCTAAATCTTTTAGATACTGTAAATGATAAACACTAGGTTAATACAAAAATTATATTTTTAAAAGAGTAACCACACACTGCAAAATATTCTCAGTACATTTATTTTTCAATGAATTTCTTGTTTACTAAAATACCATATATTGGATTATAGGATATATCCTATATATATATATATATGTGTGTGTGTGTAGGATTTTTTTTTATATAACTTTAAAACTTTAAAACTTAAAAAAAAAATCATTACATTTTAACTTTTAATTATATTGTTTTATCTAATCAAGACAAGCAATAAGAAATCTGGACTCTGACATCCTGACTCAATCACTGCCTGTCGTTGATAAAGAGTAAATGACTATGTTAAAATGATGATGTCATTTATTGAGGGTTCAAAGTAAGTGACAACAACAATAGGTACAGTCCAATAGGTAGAAGATAAAGATAAATTAAAGGGATGCTTCAACATGCGTGAGTCCTAGACACCTCAAATACAAATTATATTTCGTCAAAAGATAAGAAATAAATAAAGAAAAATACTTACAGTGGCATTCTGGATGAGAATTTGACTCAGTTTCTTGCTCTGGTGAGAATAGTCATAATGCAATTATGATTAGAAAAAATATGTTAACAAAACTAAAAATAGATAAATATATTAAAAGGTAAATCAAATATTAAAAGTAAAAAAAATCTCATTTTAGGTGAATTTAACCTTTCACATGACAAGCTAAATATAGGTAATATGATATACAGAACACTAAATAAAATATTTTCAGTAGATGAAATGCACTAATGAAACATTAATAAACATTATACTGGAAAGGAACATTATACTCACGAGCTATAGCGTAAGTGCCAAGGAGCAGCAATAGGCAGAGCTTCATATTCCCCATGCTAGGTCAGAAGAAGCCCTGAGACTACAGCGAGTCTTCCTCGGACTGGAGACTGACGGTGATCGTCTGGCTCACATCTTTTATACTCGGATCTATTCAGTTCACTTATGGGGTTAAACAAAGGTTGCGACAGGTCCAAAGTTCCATCAGCCAGTGTGGCAGGCCAAAGGCAAAAGCTGTTTCATAAACACCACCCAAGACTTGCCCGTCAGCAGTGGAACTGATGGAACTCACTGATTGCATCAGCCAACAGCAACCACAGCTTTTAGGCAACCTTGATTGATTTTCTTTTCTTTCATGTGAAATTTTACATAGGTCAAAGGTTGTTGTTGGGAAGAAAGACCAGACTAGTACCACTATGTTCAAAGTAATGTTATATAGAAATTGTAAAATGCAAAATTTTAATGAAAGGGCTAAAGGGTTGTAGGGCCTTCAGCTTCGTTGGCTGTTACTCTCTCTTTCTCCTTTGGCTTCATCCTACAGTTCCTGTTCCTGTTAGTCTTTATATGGCCCGTATATGAGGTAAGATGATCAGGTCTTATGCATAGCTGTTACTATGTTTTGTCATTTAGCATCGCAACCATTCAACCAATCATTCAACATCCAGGACAAGGAATGCAACATATATATATATATATATATATATATATATATATAAAATCACATCCCTGTAGCTACTACTAATTACCATTTTCTGTAGTGACATATGTGAGTCATGTCCTACTCAGTGTTATTTTCAAGCAACATGCCCCCTCCTAATTTACAATCCTTATCTTTAAAACCAAGTCAGTGTGCAAAAGTTCAGAGAAGATTTCAACTATTTAGGATCTCTAATGGACTGTGTTTGGAATGATCTATTCTGAATTATCTACAGTATCCCACAGGACCTAGATCTTATTGAAAGTAAAGAAACAACATGTGTCTTTACATGAGTCTCAAATCTTAATTTATTTATTTTATTTTATTTTATTTTATTTTATTTTATTTTATTTTATTTTATTTTATTTTATTTTATTTTATTACTATTATTTTAATTATGCTACAGTTCTCATGGTTCAGTGGTTCAAGCATGGTTTTATACTACCTTTAAAATCAGAATGGTTTGTTTCATTCATCATGTCTGATTCAAATTGGAAACATGCTGGTCTGTTTTAGAAGCAAACATAACAGTCATGTTCAGTTCTAAGAGATTAATCATAGCGATTTCAGAGCTGTTGCTCTTATCATTTTGTGTAAGGTAAATGAAGATTTAACTTATTCAGAGAGAAGCACATCAAGATAAGTTACATAAGTTATTCCATGTCACTATTGACTTTTGGTTTGCTCACATGAGAACTGCATGCTGCTTTTTTTTTTTCTATTTTACTGATTTTCTGCCTAAAGTACATTGTAAAATGCTGAAGACGTAAAGACTGAAATGTTCTTTTTAGCTTTTAATTAAATGAAAAAACAAAGAAATGTGACATTTAGATGCTGAAACAGAGTGAAATGGAAACGGAAGTATCGACTGAGAAGTTGTTATTAATTTGTAAAGCTTCTACCTAGACAGCAGACAGACTATTAGCATAATTATATTAGAATTATTAGCTGTAATTCAAATAAACTCTATACTCTATACCTGTATTTAAAGACAATTCTCTACTATATTGTGCCATTTTTAACATAATACAATTTAAAGTTTTCTCATTAGCTCATATAGTTAGCTCATATAAACACAAAGCAGGATGACAGGGGCTGTGTCTGAAATTTAAGCCAGCTGTTTTGCTGACTCCCTGCCAAGTTAGTCAGTGACATCAGACATCACCTTAATGCCGTGTCTAGAAGTGAATTACAGTCTTATCTGAGCAAATGTTTTTGATGACAATGCTGATGTCCTGCTAGAAATGGAATATGGAATTGTAAGTGCTGCCTTCATAAAATGACCAGATAAAAGCATCAAGTTTGAAACTATTTTTAGTTATATTTATATAGCTTTATATAAACTTTTGAACGGTAGTGTATGTATATATATATATATATATATATATATATATATATGATATAAATGATACTTTTTTTTTTCTCAAAAATCTGTTTTGATTTGTATAATTAAAGCTATTTCATGTAAAAAAATACTAAATAATAAATTTCATGTATTTGAAAAAATATTTCATGGTTAGAACATAATGCATACCATAGACCTATATATATAATATATAATATATATATATATATATATATATATGGGGTTCTGTGAATGTAGTTTGAACATTTGGATTTGTGTTTAAGAGAAAATAAGTTTTGAGAAAATACAGTTTTTTACAATTGTTAGACACGATTTTAAAAACAAAGGCTCATTTTGTCAAAACACTACACACAATTTACACATCTTCACACACAAGTCGCAGAACATCTCAGATCTTTTGGAAAATTGAACACTTAATTCAAAACTTTACAATAATTTAACAAAATCCAGTTTTAGTACTGTATGACACACACATGGTTCATACAGTCGGATTCTGTTTGAACCATTTACTGCTGTGCTCAATGTTACAGTTTTTTTTAACTGCTTACACACAAAATCTTACTTGTCACAAGTATTACTTGTCAATACTTGTCACACAATTTCTGAAACCTGACACTCAAATACCAGAAGCACACTCCAAATCTGCAAAACCATATGCTAATTTTCGGCTTTTGACTCAGTTTTTAATTTCATAGAACACTTTTTGCAAACCATGACACACAATTCTCTGTGTAACACACAAAAATCTAACATGAAGTATCTTGATTTCCTTTTTCAAACACAACAAATCAAAATGCCACACTAATTCATCAGTGCCTCACACTCACTTTTTACTTGTGCAAACACTCATTGCTTTACTTAACACCAGCCAATCATGGCTTTACAGTTTTTCTTGATTGCTAAAACACTATAACCAGTCTTTTGAACTAAAATTTCAAAACCATAATGCCATTTTTCAGAAAGCACACCCATTTCCCTGAACTATAAACACTCTTCCCCTGTTTTAAGACATGAGTCAGATTTGGTGAACTGTTACTGCAAAACTCTACACACAAATCCCTACATTTCTCACTGCTTACACCATGTGGTCATTTAGAAAGCACTAG
>JAHKKF010412098.1:0-11399 GCA_019740295.1 Labeo calbasu | reverse complement strand
TATAAGTTTAAACTGTAAATGTAAACTAAAATTAAATTGAAAATGCAAAATATACACTTGTAAAAAAAAAAAAAAACTATACAGAAATATATTTAAAAATCACTAAAAATGCATAAGCAAAATTACTAAAAATTAAAATAAAAACTGAACATATAAAAAAATCTGATACTACAATATTATATAAATAAAGCTAAAATACCACTGAATGTCAAAGTGAGAAATTACACATTTGGCCTGCATGACTGCTTAACCTCATGACTGCTTTATTACAGGTCCTTCCCATTCAAGGCATCTCTACCTTCCTGTTTCGCAAACATCTGCACATATATGGGCATTGCATTAAAAGAACGTGGTTAAGTTCCGTCCGCCATACTTTTAGCTCCCCCTTCACAAACACATTGACTCGTGCTCTCCCACATCCTCCGCGCGGACACACTCACTCGACATCCGTGCAGACCGGCCCGAAGCGCAGACAGGCGTGGTCTGGCAGGAAGTGATGTGACTTGGCTTTGTAGGACTGGTCTTTTTGATCATGTGCGTAGTAGTGCGCCCCACAGGAAAATGAGGAAGTGCTTCATTTAGGATTTGTTGTTCTCTCTGTCTGTTAGTGCGGGTGCTGACCACAGATAACTTTGTAGTTGCTTGTTAACAGAACATGTATGAAGTTCCTTGTTCCTGTGTGTGTGTGGGTCATGTTTTGCCTACATCGTGGAGACAAAATGTACCACAAGAATAGCAAAACCTAAAATCAGCTGCACTGTGAGGATGAGCCAGTAGTACCAGAAACAAAACAGCATAATAAATAGCAAAATACTAATTTAATTCAATGTGAATTGCAGCACAAATATGCAACACCCTCTAACGCTTTTCTGTAATAGCCTGCATGAAGCAATGGCATAGAAACAAATGTGTCTACTTGTTTATTGGTTTATGCTTCTGTGGAATGATAATGCCAACTGCTGCATCTTGTGACTTGTAAAGCAGGTTCCTGCCCATGACCTCATTTGGGGAAAAACAGGGAGAAACCCTGTTAGGAGAGCCAGTAAAAAACAAAGGGAACTGAGTGTTACAGCAAATACAAGACATGACTTACCTGTGTGTCTGCTGCCTGGATCAGTCATATCCGTTTGTGCACATGGTAGCTCTGTTCCAAAACCTGGTGAGCTGCCTAGGCAGCATTTTAAGGCATTAAAACATTCCTAATGCAAAGGCTGGTCCAAATAGTTTATAACTGTGTTGATATTAAAACTACATTGTAGGTCAGCATTAGATTTAACATTTGTGGAGAAGGCAGGTCTAGAATGCATTGTGTTCACTTTGTCTAAAGGAATGCTGTATATAAGTCATTCAACACCAAAAAATAAGCTCAGTTTAGTTATAAGTGTACAGTGACCTGCACATGGAGTGCAGAAGAAGAAAAGATACTGTGGTGGCTGTGCATTAACAAGTTCTCATGAGTTATTAATTTGTTGGAATTTTTTGCACATTTGTTTTCTTGTGTTAGTTCATTTGTGGCTGTGATTTACTAGTTGTTTTAAATCATGGCCATGTTGTGTTAATTAGGTTCATTGCACATACCTATCCACCTTATTCTTCAGCACGGAAGTAAGCCTATGGGCGAGAGTTCTGGTTCATTAGCCACAATTGGGAAATAACAAGAACAAGCAGTGAAGAGTAAAACTGTTTGCATTACAAACTAGTGTGTTTATAATTAAGATAATACATTAAAATAATATGGTAAGACACACCAATTTGCAATATCAAGCAGCAAAATGAGCTGTTTTGTACAGAGTGTGGAAGAGACCGGAAGCCAGACCCATAAAATTTACAAATGGCAGCTTCCGCTCTTACGGGTAAAAAATAAGTAATTCACATCTGCAAGACATCACCGTTTTTACAAATTCGTTTAATGATATTGGTATTGTTTGGAGGTAATGGTATTGTTTTTTAAAAACGTGCACTTTGAAACCTGTTTTCAAAAGTTTTCAGACACTCAAAACGACATTGTTGTGTAAATGAATGGTCAAAATGTATTTAAAAATGTCCGTTTTTAGTTGAAAACACTAGAGTGCTGTCTCTAGTGAGAAATCCATATACTTAAATGTATTTGAAATACATTTATTTTGTGCTAAGTATACTACAAAAAATATTCTGCAGTTGTATTTTTGGTATGCTAAACTGGTTTACTTAAAGTCTACTAAATTAAAACAACATATTTTGTACTTAATGCATTTTAACTGAGTGGAAGTAGTGCTTAAGTCAAACTAAAGATATACTGAAGTATATTTGATTGATTGATTGCTAAAATGGATCTATTGCAAGTATACATTAGGTACACTAAATGTCTTGCAGACAAATATTATTCAAAGATCATACAATCCTCATCAGCAAAACACATTTTAGGCTTAATATAAAGAAATGTGCATTGTGCACATGTAGTACTTCAAATAAAGTTTATTTATAATTTTTATATCAGTACGTCTTGAGCGATATGTCAGTAAATACTGTATGTTAATAGATTTGATCTATGCTTAGTATGAAATGTATGTATTCTACTTTTTTATAGGGGTGTAAACACCCCCTATGTTAAATTGTAGTCACATCTAAATTGAATTAACAAGAATTAAATAAAATGAATGAAATGCTTTCTTCTACCCCAGATTAATGTGTCAAGATTATTATGGAAATAGAGAAATAAAACAAACATTCCTCTGTTTGTTTGTGGCAGTTTAGTGTTATGTTTTAGCAGACTTACCTGAATGATTGAATATATGATTTTTATCTAAGGGACAATAAAATGAATAAAAAAAATAGTGGTCAACTGATATAGATTTTTTTATGGTCAATGCCGATATCTTAGAGAGGTGGCTGATAGTTAATATAAAGACAATAAATATGATTTCACACTGTGTATGTGTGTGTGTTTTTTTTTTTTTAGTATCATAATGTAGTGTAAAATTCCAAAGATATTTGAAAGGTGTGATATATAAGGTGAGATAAGTAATTCAATATAATTCACTACCCTGAATGCAACAAAATGCAAAACTACAACAGGTCATGATCTTGCAGCAAATTTGCAGGGGTTTGATGCTTTTGTATAGGATTTCAGTTCAGATGCTGCCTTGAAAGCCAGCTGCCTCTGGAGGCAGTCTGTCGAGGCTGCTCACAAAGTTTTTGAAGAGAATTGTTTGTGTGGTAATACAGAGAGATGTGAACACACACACACAGTCACACACAATACCTCTGAGACATTGGACCAGAGCTAATTTGTTCACAGATCTCCCTCATGGCTGAATATGTCAGATGTCTTGTGCAGTCATGGTCTCCTGACAGCAGTCAGATTTGTTTAACGGTAATAGCTCTGATAAGAGTGTCTGAATCCTGTGTTGTTGTGTACCTTCTGCAGCTTTCTGCTATGGGAAAAGGGCCAGTTCAAATCTTACAGTCTCAAGTCAATTGACTAGCAGGAGACAGGAAATGCCCTTTATGAGTGTATTGTCCACCCTTAGAGTCAAAATTAGGGCTTGGACATCTGACTTTTTGTCCATTGGAGAAGCGTGTGGTAAGATTATCTGGGGAGTATCTGAGTACTGTGTGTGGGTTACCTGCTCCCTGTCACACTGGCCTATTTCACCTCCTTTAACTGGGTCATCTCAGATCACATTCCTGGAATGCAGGCTTTCTTTCTCACAGTGACAATGCATGTCATTCGTGGGATCCAGTCCAGAAATGCACGTTAGCCATTTTTATAGGTCTATTTGTGTATTTATTTTGCCTGCTTGTATGATGCAGAATGTTAAAGGGTTACTCCACCCCAAAATGAAAATTTTGTCATTAATCACTTACCCTCATGTTGTTTTCAAACGCTTAAAAGCTTTGTTCGTCTTCAGAACACAAATTAAGATGTTTTTGATGTTTCAGCTCTCTGACCCTTAGCAATGTAATTAACGCGATTAACGTCCAGAAAAGTAGCAAGGAGATCGGTAAAATAATCAATGTGACATCAGGGGATCAACCGTAATTTTACGAAGCTACGAGAATACTTTTTGTACGCAAAGAAAACAAAAATAATGACATTAATCAAAAATTCGTCTCCTCCGCGTCACCCTAGCATCATTTTGGAGAGTATCCACTGAACGCAAACCGTGTATGCTGTTTTGTGTCAGCTGCGCCACACAGATGGTGCGGCTTACACAGAACAGCATACACTGTTTGCGTATAGTCCAAAATATGTATAAAACAATGTGGACTTTTGTAATTATCATAAATCTTTCATGGATTTTCTTATATTACGTTTACGTACATATTATATTATGTTATATTTTACATTGTTAATGTAAATATATAAAATAGATTTTTTTTTTCGTTTTTTTTATAGCTTTCATAATTAGACAGAACTGTTAAACAAAGACAGTAAACTCTTGAAGAATGGGAGCGTCAGTGCATGAGGTGGTTATGTAATAAAAGTCTCGTTTATGGCACTTATTGGCCAAACAGAAGAAACTTAACAGTCCATGCCAATGTAATATATCTGTGTATGTAATCTGGAATAATTTCCAGCAACCATGCCTTTAGCAGCCGATATGTTCCATGATGTTCACAGGTCAGCAGTGTGACCAAACCCTCTGTGGCCTTACAGGAAAAATGCCTGAAATTCTGCTTGCAGTCTGCCTTTAATGGCGTTTTTTTTTTTGGTCCATTTTTTTTTTGTTTTTGAGGTTCATTTGAAGTCATGTCTCTTGGCAGACAGAGGAAAAGGAAATATTTGCCTGGCCATAAATAAGTAGAGTTTAATTGCAGCGGCGGTGGCTGTCGGTGGCCAGAGATTATGAATGTGTTGGAAAGTAGAGGGAGGTGGCTTTGCCAGTCCTCTCACCCCTACAGTTTAATGAGTGTTAAATATTCCAGTTTTAGTACAAGTTAAACTCTTTTTTTCTGCTTTCATTTCTTACATATTCGCACATTTAAAGAACATAACATTGTTATTTGTAATCAGGGATTTCTAAACACCAGTTTGTGAAAATTAATTAAATTGAATGTAACATTAAAATAAAAATTTTTAGTACAAGTTAAACTCTTTTTTTCTGCTTTCATTTCTTACATATTCGCACATTTAAAGAACGTAACACTGTTATTTGTAATCAGGGATTTCTAAACAGCGGTTTGTGAAAATTAATTAAATTGAATGTAACATTAAAATAAAAAATTAAATAAAACTGAAATGACAATATATCTTATCTACCCTAGTAAAAAAGTAATAGATTTAAAATGCATTTATTTTATACTAAGTATAGTTCAAGTCTGTTAACATATTTACTGACATATCACTCAAGACTTACTGATATAAAAATTGTAATTAAACTTTATTTGGAGTACTACTTGTGCACAATGCACATTAATTGCACTTAATATTAAGCCTAAATTATGTTTTAATGTCACTGTTGATGAGGATTATATGATCTTTAAATAATAAATATTTGAAGTGTACCTAAAGTATACTCGCAATAGTTCCACTTCAGGACAATCAAATATACTTAAGTATATCTTTAATTGGACTTTAGCACTACTTCCACACATTTAAAGTGCATTAAGTACAAAATTAGTTGTTTCAATTTTGCAGATTTAAAGTGCTCCTATTATGTCTTTTCAAATATGATATTTCATGCAGTGTGTCATGTAGCTGTATGTGAACATAAACAATCTGCAAAGTTGTGAAGCCGACAGTGCACGATAAATAAAGTTAAGTAGTATTTGAATTTTTGCCGCTGTGCTTTGAAGGGCTGCACTGAACCCAGCGGACAACGCATCACTTTCCACGTTCGGTGTGAAAGCCGCTTAATGCATTATACAGTGTTGAAGTTTGAACATAGAGGTGAACCCGGTTCGCTTACATAAGCAAATTGGGAGCACTTTACATGGTAAGGAGGGCACATGGAAAGGAGGGGTTTAGAGAGACTGATTCTTTGAACTGCTTCGCACGAGTCATTTACGAATCATTTAGAAATGAGGTAAAATTAAATCTGTTTTTGGAGAAAACTAAAGTGTTTTTTGACCTTGCATAATTTTATATTAGCAATATTAGCAACCTTAAAAATGGCATAATAGGAGCACTTTAATATATCAGTTTAGTATACTAAAAGCACAATTGCAGAGTATTTTTATTAAGTACATAATATGTAAATGTATTTGTAGTATACTGTACATAGAACAAAACAAATGCATTTTAAATACATTTTAGTATATTTATTTTTCACAGTGTTTGTTTATATGCATGCAGCTTCTAATATTGCATTATCAGAGTGGCTCGATTCGCAGTAAATGCTGCTTCTCACAAACTCTGCAAACGCTTTGCGATTAACGTGCATTTGGGAACAAAGTGTGCTAGATTGACTTTATTTATATTGATATTTGCATAATTCCCTACATTTTTGGGGACTAAAGTTCATGTAGACAGAAGAAATTTCACTAATATTCCTCCAAAATCAAAGTTTGAGAATTCGACATGTTAAAAGCATTTTTGCAAGTTTTCAGCAATTTTGCTACAGTAGAACTGTTTGTACTGTGTTCTCTCTTGCTGCAGTTATTCTCATTTTCACATTAAATACAAACAAATGAGTAAATGGTTAGCTTAACTGTACTTGAGCTACTTTAAATGATGAGTACTTTGAAGTAGCCTCCCATTACTGCTGAGAATGCATGTGTCTGTGCATGTGGGTGTAATGTGCTGTTGCATGTGCAGTTGTGTATGTTTAGTCTGTGTGCATCACAGGCAGTTTAGACACTGTGTTTCCTGTAGGATAAACTTTGTCTCCCAACATGCGCATCGAGATCAGACATTCGGACACAGACCTCCGGCAATTACTGGGTTTTTAAAAGACAAGGATGTTGTTATGAACAGCTTACAGTTGACATGGATCAGATGCTTGTGCTATATGTGTGCTTTCAATGTATTGTCCTACCGTGTGTGCGCGTCTCCGTGTTGGTCGAGTACATTTTATACACAAACGTTTCTTAGAACTCCCTCAGTGTTTATATGAATCATATCTGTCATTGACAGGAATCCTTATCTTATCAGCCTTTTTAATATTTATGAGTGCACATGATGTACATTCTCAGAGCAGGTGACTGACACATATGGGAGATATAGACATAAATGCAGTTAAAGGAATATTCTAGGTACAAGTTAGCGGAATAAATCATTTGTGACAAACAGTTGATAAAAACAAAAATTAATTTCCAAAAATCTGGGTTACTACAAAGCTTCACACATGACGTGGATAAAAGATATAGATATAATAAATAGATATAATATTTAGAATTTTCTCCCATGATTTATCAATTCATTGCCATGTTTTAGTAATTTGTTTCCTCATTTTAGTTAAAACATTCTATACTAATTTGTTCCCATATTGTTGTTTAGTTAAATCATGCAACAAATTATGTATTTATAGACCAATTTGGAGTAGACGTCAGAGTTACTTGCAGTTGTGCGTGCACTGTGGTAGCAGAAAAACACTGGTAACAAGTTGAGGGAAGCAGGTAAAATCCATGCAATAAGAGAAAAAAATATTTTTGTGGCTTTGGATGTCAGAATCAGAAAGCAAATAATTTTTATAGAATATTGTCATCAAAAACGCCATTTGAAGCTAAATGCAGATGTTCAAACGGACAGACTATGGATGAAACCTGCTATGATTATTTTAAAGCATAAATTTGATTTACGTAATAGATCTACATAATATTCACATATGCAGTTCATAGGGGACATACTGTATTAGCCCTACAGTTACAGTATGAAATACTTTTTAAACATATAACATTTTACATAACATTTTATTCTGACTTTTTTTCTTGCAAATGCAAGTTTATATCTCCTAGTTCAGACTTTATTCCCTCAGAGCCGAGGAAAAAGAGTTAAGTTGTTTTTCCTTATCAGAATAATGAGATGTATTCTCGGAATTGAGAGAATAAAGTCAGAATTTTGAAATGTACCTTTTTTGTTCTTTTATTTCATGGCTTCCGTAGACTGCTAATTGAAAACTGTCATTTTCTGCCACCAGATAGGCTCCACGAACAAAAAACGTCATCACTGTTTGCAAACATCGTATTGGTCTATTGTGGCCATGATCGGGATTATTATAATGTCACTGTAAAAAACAAACAAACAAACACCTACTTCAACTTCTGTTGCACCTAATTCTACATCAAAAATTTAGTTGCAGACTAAAAATATTGAATCTTGTATAGCTTAAGAACTGAAGTTGGTTCATTTTTTTTTTTGGTGAGTTAAAGGGATAGTTCACTCAAAACTGAAAATTTAATTACTTATCTTACTCATCATTTTCTCACCCTGATGTTGTTCGAAACCTTTATGAATTTTTTTCTTCTGTTGAGCACAAAAAAGATATTTTGAAGAATGCTGATAACCCAACATTTTTTTTTAGGGAATATCTATTTAAGGTAATAGAAAAACATATGTTGACATGACTTATTGATCAAAAAAATTTTTACAGTCTAATACTGAATTAACACTGGCCACTATTTACCACAGTCTTGTTCAGAAATAAAAAATGTCTTGCTTTTATCCACCGCACGTTGAAGCAAATGGTAGTAAATGAGGCCAGTTTGTAAAGTTTAGATTTTTTCTTTAGTATCATTAGTATGGCCCTATGTAATCCATTCTATTTTTTCCCAAATTCCGTTTTATTATTTCTGTTTTTTTTGTTTGTTTGTTTTCTGTTTACATTTTTCTAGACTCTGTTTGAATGGTTTAAATGTCAAAAATCTCACTTAAAAAACATGTCTAATTAATTGAAATCATGACACTTACCCAGTGAAATATGTTTATGTTATTACTTTTCTGAATTATATATATAATTTTGTTTATTTAATTTTTCCAGAAGTACAGTGTTGTGTATTTACATTTTTTTCTGGTAAATAAATTCTGGTAAATTATGTTTTAATATTACTTTAATATATTGAATAATTTAACTATTATTAGGTCTGTATATTTCTTTCACAGTTTCTTAAAACAAACTTTTATTTTGACAGGTTGCTGTGAAGACCTTTACGTTTCTGTTTGTATAAGAAATGATGATAGTAATGGTAAAATGCTCTCAGTGATGTGACTCTCAAAGCAGTTCTAGAGACAATGTTCAGTTCATGTACTTATATTTTGAGAAGGCAGTGGCTGAAAACACTGCACTTCAGTGACTGGTTATTCATATTTCTGCATTAGTATCATTAGTACTTTCATTAGTATAGTAGTATTCATTGTAATCACTGTAAGTACCTCAATATATCGTAAAAAGTTGCACTTGTTTTTTGTGGTAATTAACATTACGTCAAGTGCTGCAGAACTATATTGAACCTGAGCTATTCCTCTAAACAGTGTTTAGTGTTTTGACATGCCACATACACATTTTTGATTGTAGCTTTTGTTATTGGTAAAAAAAAAACCTTTAGGCACTGATGCATAAAGCTGCACGGACACTGTGTATGTCAGAGGTCGTGTCCATGAGACGGTAGTGTTGTGAAAATACTTGAGACCAACTGTGTTGGTTTGTACTGTCTGAACTATCACAGACTGATTGAAAAGGCTCCTCACATTGTTTTTAGGGGAATTTTTTCCCAAGGTTTTCAGTTCATCCTCACTTCCTCCTTGGGAGGTTGGAACATGAAAAATGAACAAGAGAGAGAGGAGGGACCTTCCCATGAGCTGTCTGACTCCGTTCTGTCTCTCAAAGGGTTGTATTAGTGCTGGCCCCCCACTGAGACTGCTCACAGTACACATTCCACCTGCGGGTCAAGAGAACGGCCTCCAGACCACAGCAGGACCCGTGGTCGGTCACACACATTTACAAACATACACTCACTCCTACCTTGTCCTGTCCTCCCACCAGAGCAAGGCAGACGACCCCGTGTGTGTGACTCTCATGGAAAGAGTATTGAAGGACATGTGTGAGTACAGAACAAGACTGTTGTGTGATTTTTAGATAGTTTGCATTTTATTTTAATGCACGTGGCTCTGATTTCAGCATTTGATCATGCTACACTGGCAGAAACAGAGTCATCTGTTTCAAGGTTTTCAGTTCAGTTATATTTCTATTTGCTCAGTCTAAATGTAAGACAATCACATCCTCTTTACAGACAACCGTTTCTCTGAAATGACTCTTTTGCTTTTCCTTTTTTTAACGGACATGTTATTGCTCAACAACACCACAAGCAGCTACCCTCTTGTCCTTGGCCCTGCAGGCGCTGTTTTTTTCAGGTAGGCTAATCCTTTTCCACCTGTTCAGAGAAATCTTTCAATTTCACTTCACTAGAAACATTGCTGACACTTCCAAGAAACAAGGGAGGAACTGAACTGAACTGAACTGAACTGAACTAACGCCCCGCTTCAAGTTAAGCATTAACTTTGAATTCTCTGCACTGAGGCCCCTTTGCAAGATTGCAGAGGTGCACATAGGCCAGAGAGTCATGCAGGGTGTAAAGCATTGTGTGTGTGAGAAACAATATTATATTAGATATTCTTCAGGCTTCTGATGATATCTAATACCTGTGAATCTACATATTTATACATGAACTAACAATGAACAGTCCTTCTACAGCATTTATTAATCCTAGTTGATTTATTTAATTTCAACAATTGCTAATGCAATCGAAAATTAAAAGTTGCATCTGTTAGCATATAGTTGTTAATGCACTGTGAACTAAAATAAATGCACAATAAATAATTGTATTTGAATGCAGTTGAGGTCAAAAGTTTACATCCCCCTTTCAGAATCATTAAAAATGTTAATTATTTTACCTAAATAAGAGGGGTCATACAAAATGCATGTTATTGTTTATTTATTACTGACCTGAATAAGATATTTCACATAAAAGATGTTTTCATATAGTCTGCAAGAGAAAATAATAGTTGAGCACAGCGCTGTTGCGTGTTCGAATCCCGACTCGAGGACCTTTCCCGATCTCTCCGACTTCACTTCCTGTCAGTTTGATCTGTCCTGTCACAATATAGGCAAAAAATGCCAAAAATAGATCTTCAAAAAAAAAGACCCGAAAGTTTACATCCTCTTGATTCTTAATGCTGTGTTGTTACCTGAATGATCCACAGCTGTGTTTTTTTGTTTAGTGATAGTTGTTCATGAGTCTCTTGTTTGTCCTGAACAGTTATGCCTGCTGTTCTTTAGAAAATCCTTCTGGAGCATCAGTGAGTGTTTCAACCTTCTTGTAATAGTTGCATATGAGTCCCTCAGGTGTCCTCAGTGTGAAAGGATGAATCTCAAAATATTACAGTTAGGGGTGTCAACAATAATCGATTCGGCGATGCATCGCGATGCGGGGCATGAACGATTCAGCATCGATGCGGCAAAGTGCCATAATCGATTATGTCA
>JAHKKF010412077.1:0-22606 GCA_019740295.1 Labeo calbasu | reverse complement strand
ATAGCAAATTAATGTCATATATAGGCTATAAAATCTGCAGTACATACAGTATATACATACAAGGAATAAATACTTGAAATATATTTAATTTAATTAACTGATAGACAAGGGAAAAAGCTGTGCGACACGTAACGTAGCCCATATTTGTTGAAATTAGAAAAATAAATAGATAAATTTTATTAATAATAAATATTTCAGATTCTACACAATTTCAAGGTGACTAAAAAATAAGTACATTTGTTTTCATTAAACCAAAAGGACAACAAATCACATACATTTCACTAACTCAGTGATACTAATAAAGTGATAATATATGTGTATTAAATTAGAGAAATGTATTTTCACTAAAGGTCTCAGACATTTCGACCCCACTGAATCTGACTAACTATTTATTTTGCCAGCCCACCCACAGTTCACTTATGTAAAATGCAATAAAGGATCACGAAACATATCAAAGAAAGGGTGTACAGAACCATAGCACACTAAATATCAAAGGTTAAACGCAAGGGTGAAACCTAAATAAACAAACTAATCAGTATGATTTAAAGGTGAGCACTGCCTCAGACGTGTCCTCTGAAAATGTTACAGGCAAATGTTATGTCTGTGTCATTGGTCTGGGTGAGTCTTTCAATTTGGTAAAGGTGACTGTCTCTGTCATTGGCAAAAAAAATAAATTAATTTTTCAGTTCACCAGTTGATTTCAAAGGTCCTTACAGCCTACAACAGCAAAAGAACCAAAACCCGCAAAGACACTGTCCAAGCCAATAAATATAACAAAAAATAAGACAAACTATTTTCATGTTTTTCACACTAATTTATTCCATAATCGATGGAAAACAAACATATGTGACCATGGACCACAAAACCAGTCATATGGGTCAATTTTGTGAAATTGAGATTTATACGTCATCTGAAAGCTGAATAAATACATTTTTGGCCAAAATACTATTTGAAAATCTGGAATCGAACGAAATATTGAGTAAATCACCTTCAAAGTTGTCCAAATGAAGTTCATGACTAATCAAAAAATATATTCACGTTAGGAAATTTATGAAATATCTTCATGGAACATGATCTTTACTTAATATTGGCATAAAAGAAAAATTGATCATTTTGACCCATACAATGTATTTTTGGCTATTGCTACAAATATAGCCGTGTTACTTACAAATGGTTTTGTTGTCCAGGGTCACATACACACGCACACACAGATAACTTCTTGTCAGCACTCCCCACGACTTTATCAATAAAAAAAGTTGACTGTAGATTCAAAGAAACTGCTCTATTTGTCTTTAAAGATGCATAATTCAAAGTTAGAAGCACAAATACATAATTGTGGTTCTTTATATCACCCTAACCATTTGTTTTTTATTACTTTGTAGAATAAAATAGCCAAAAACATCCATTTTTAACACGAACCCGCTGTAGCGAGACATGTTAAAGCAGCTAGGTGAACTTTCCCACCCACAGCTCTTTAACAGTTCTGGGAAAATTAATAGTTAAAACATTTCGAAACCACAGAGGGCAGGGGGAGCATAAAAATCCTATTAACCAATACAAAGGCCACAGTGTTTGGCTCTGACACTACGGCACTCTGCTTTAATGAAGTGGCCCGTTAGCGCTGAGTTAGCACCAGGCCAAGATAAAAAAATAAACAGCTGATGGAGAATAAAAACTGCATCGTTCACTTTAAAGAACGCACAAAGACAAATATTAGCATTCTGTTAGACTGCGCCCTCAGCTTTATGCTTCATTATCAGTGTCTGAGCTCAGCCAGTTCAATGCCAGCTGGGATACATGCTCAGTAACGGGACAAGCACCCACTCCCATGAGATAGGACCCAATAAAAGAGCCATTTAGACCGGTGAGTGAGGTGCCGAAGAGGGCGCTAGGAGGTTTACAGGAAAGGACGGGCTTCAGCAGATGAAAGGGCCTCTCCCTCACGTCCGCTTTATGAGACACAGGGCTTGTTTTGACTGTCTCCTGGCTTTTAATATACATGATAAAGGACGTCCTTAGAAAGGACGGCTTAAAAGCACAGGCCCACCACTGACAAAAAAAGCACACGGCTTCCTCACAATGACGATTGTGTGCGTCTCAGCACCGCTTTTCAAGTGAAACTTCCTGGGTAAGTATAAAAAAAGACTACTTGGACAGGATGCTCCAGAAACTGCGTGCTTCTACTTATTTTAAGATCATAAATGGAAGCAAATGCAAGCAATATGCATCTGTTTGGAAGTGAATGGTTTTGCTTTTTCACTTGTTTTTTTATCATTGGACACATTTTTATGTGTATTGATTCATCCACCCAGCAGACACAGAGCAAACGTTACAAACGCTTGGCTGAGAGGAGCAGAGGGGGCTGTTTGTTCACAGCAGGACCGCCGTACACTGGCCAACACTGCATATGAAAGCACTTGAGAACAGACACACACATTGCTATTCCATCCCATTCTCTCATTGTCTTTCTCTGTCAAGGCGTGACAGGTGCAGACACCAGTTTACAACAGGGCTGGAGTAAAGGAAGTACTGCGGAAGAAAACAGAAGAAAGGAAATGGTGGCTATCAATATTCAAAAAGAAATGAAATGAAAAAAACGCAACCAATTACACCCTTTGACCTGTATGTAGATGCTGTATTCTTACCATCTTCAAGAGACGATTAGCCTGGTAAATCTGGCAACCAACTATTGGCTCTGTTTCAAATGCTAGTGAGCTGCCTTGCTTTCTACAGCCTATAAAGACAGCTGTCTACTGAGGTAGTATGCTAACAACATAAATGGGCGATTTGAAACTCTACACTTTGATTTGAAACTCTAAAACTCCAACAACTACACAAATAACGCACACAAGAGACGTGACTAACAACTCACTCCACGGGATTAGCATGTTGCTAAGCTAATGACAGAAAGGAGTAGAGGAAAAGAAATGGTGGTTATCAACACACAACAACAAATAACATGATAAAATGCAACCAAATGCAACCCTCTGGTCTGTATGTAAATTCTGTAATAATTCTTACCATTTTCAATCAGCCTGGTAAATCTGGCAACCTACTTATTAGCTCTGTTCCAAAATCTAGTGAGCTGCCTTGCTGTCTACAGCCTATACAAACAACTGTCTACTGAGGTAGCATACTAACAATGATATGAAACTCTACACATTTAACAACTCCAAGAACTACACAAATAACGCACACAAGAGACGTGAGTAACAACTCACTCCACAGGATTAGCATGTTGCTAAGCTAATGACAGAAAGGATTAGAGGAAAAGAAATGGTGGCTATCAACATATAATAACAAACAACACGGAAAAAATGCAATCAGTTACACCCTCCGATCTGTATGTAAATTCTGTAATAATTCCTACCATCTTCAATCAGCCTGGTAAATCTGGCAACCTATTTATTAGCTCTGTTCCAAATTCTAGTGAGCTGCCTTGCTGTCTATAGCCTATACAAACAACTGTCTACTGAGGTAGCATACTAACAACATAACATGGCGATCTGAAACTCTACACTGTGATTTGAAACTCTAAAACCCCAAGAACTACACAAATAATGCACACTAACAACTCACTCCATGGGACTAGCATGTTGCTAAGCTAATGACAGAAAAGACTAGAGGAAAAGAAATGGTGACTATCAACACACAATAACAGATAACATGATGAAAACGCAACCAGTTACACCCTCTGATCTGTATGTAAATTCTGTAATACAGTAGACAAGAGACTAACAACTCTCTCCATGGGATTAGCATGTTGCTAAGCTAATGACAGAAACAGTCTACTGCGGTAGCATACTTACAAAGATTTCAAACTCTATACAGTCAACAACTCAAAAAACGCACACAAGAAGAACAAAACAGACGTCACTAAAAACTGACTCCATGGGATTAGCATGTTGCTAAGCTAATGACAGAAAATAGTAGAGGAAAGGAAATGGTGGCTAATCAACACAATAACAACTATTGGCGCTGCCAATTTAAACCTCATTTTTCATGCTAAACGATACAAGTATCAAGACAAACTTGTGTAAACTTTTTCACTCAGAAACTGCTAGTAAATTTCACAAACAATCATAAAGAAATGTCAAGTAAAACACTGAATTACACATTAAATTTTGGAGTAGAACAGCTGAAATTGTATTTTCTTGTTAAATAATACTTCAGTAATCTTTCTTTTATTTACAACTTAAATAATATATGTTTTTAAAGTGTGTAGAAGGTAGTATAAGAAAAGAAACGGTTGCTTTCAATACACAAACATTAAATACGTTGCTGAAAAAACCAGACACATCACAAAATCTGTAATGGCTGTCCTGGTTATAATGGAATTTGTGCTGGTTTTAAATGGAAACTGTAATGGACCCTGTGGGTTTCTACTGGTAATTGGTCGCCTTCTATTAATCACCCAAAACACACTACAGAAATTTTTAATGGTTAAAAGTTGATGGTTTGTAATGGTGTTTGTAGTAGAAACCATTAGAATTTATGTGATGGTTTCTATTGTTTTTTTTTTTCAGCAGGGTATGACTACCAAACTTTCTTTCTTTCTTTCTTATAAACTGAAATCCCTAATAAATATAAAAAAATTATTGCTGCACTAATGCGAATAATGAACATGTTTAGCACTGCATGTTTATGCATAAAGTTGCTGTCTGACAACATGGTAGTGTTGTTTATATTAAATTGTTCCTGCACCAACATGAGCAGTCTTATAAGAAAAACCGAAGGAAAGGCATGAGGGCTGCAATTACAGCTGATGGATATGTGACAAAGCGCCGGGTATGTGGAGAGAAGAAAAAAGGAGCGATATAGAGACAGATGACGGCTTGTTGGGGGATGATGAAAGTCAGCGAGTGTCTTACCTGAAATGGCAGTCCGCAAGGCCAGTGATGGAACATGAAAGAGAAGGAGAGAAAAAAAAAGTCATGTTAGAGTACAGAAAAATCTGGCAACCAACTTATCTCTGTGCCAAAACCTAGCAAGATGCCTTGAGGTCTATAGCCTACATAAGCAGCATGCTAACCATAATGGTACCATCAAGTGAATGATTTGTAACACTACACCGACAGTACATGACCCGTACATTTATAACAGGCATTTCTTTCAATGAGTACACCATCTTGATGAATGCATTGTGGCATTGCCTTTAACTACATAAGTAGACTATGAAATCAAAATTGTCTGACACTTCAAAATTTCTATTTTAAGTCATCCTCAGGGTATAGGCAGCCAGTTTGGAGTGGAGATATTATGCTAAATAGTCAAAGCTGCTTCCAGACAAGACCTCTCAGGAGTATCAAGACGTATAGAGTAATTTCCCATCAGATGTAGGTAGATGGGAAGGTAGATAGTTTCTTTATCCCTGAAGGGATATGTAATGCAACACAGCTGCAACATCAAACAAAAAGTGTCTAAAAGCACAACTATGTATCCGCACAATGAGGTTGAACAGTTGACAGTTTATGTCTTCAATATAGTAGTGTACTGAGGTCTGCCAAGCTCCATCCTTTCCTCAGCTGCCATCTTTCAACTCGCTGACACTCACTGAAATATTTACAGCAAGACCAGACACATGTATAATTTCCCCAGTCGGCTTCACCGCGAGCCAAAATCCAGTAACCAGGACAGTCGCCTTTTACCGTCATGCATATTTAAAAGCAGATTGAGATACACTTGAGCTCCCCGCTTCGAATATAAACGAATGGCTTCATGACACATTACAATAGTTTCTAAAACAGAAAATGGAGAAGAAATGAGAGTATAAGCACAGAAATTATAAACGAACAAATCCTGACAAAAACTCCCTCGAAAATCCTTGACATGAAACCCAGAATAGTAAGGATGTTCTCCTTTTGAAAGAAAAAGACTAAACTTAAACTCATTAACAATAAAACTAGCCTGACTTGCCATTCTCCACCCATTCTCCTTCCTTAATCTGACACTTTTGAATAAAACTGAATATTTATTGAGAAAACTTGATTTTATCCTTTGGAAACTGATTATATACAGTTGAGGTCAAAAGTTTACATACACCTTACAGAATCTGCAAAATGTTAATTAG
This sequence comes from Labeo calbasu, assembly GCA_019740295.1. NCBI lineage: Eukaryota > Metazoa > Chordata > Actinopteri > Cypriniformes > Cyprinidae > Labeo > Labeo calbasu. Next base: position 16,536 of record JAHKKF010412077.1, on the reverse strand, counting down.
CCTATTTTACCAAAAATAAGAGGGTTCACGCATGTTATTGTTTATTTAGTACTGACCTGAATAAGATATTTCTCATAAAAGATGTTTACATACCTTTTGAACTTTTGAAAACAATGGAAATGTGTACGTTTTTCTTATTTTGCCTATATATCATATTTTTTCAATTAGTACTGCCCTCAAAGGCTACAGAAGTCAAATGTTTCGACAAAACACGTTAAATTTACCCTGAACATGCATTTTGTATGATCCCTCTTATTTTGGTAAAAAAAAAATTGCAGATTCTGAAAGGGGAATGTAAACTTTTGACCTCAACTGTATGTCGATTAAACATCAAAATCACACTAAGAACGTTAACTTCTTTACGTCAACTTAATACCATAAAGCTACTTAGCTATTTAACTATTGGTCGATATTAACCAATAGCTCACAAGGCCTTAGTGATGTCATCAGGAGAGGAAAGTCATTTCAGAGGAGGCAGAGTTAGAGTTATTTTAAAAGAAAGACTACAAAAGACAGACATTTTTAATCTGGAACATCATACAATGAAAAATCAATCACAAAAAAGTGAATTAAAAAACTAAACTGAGTGGATTTCAATTTCACGTTCACTTAAAAGACAGAAAACTGGATGAGGAACCCTGCCAGATGAGCAATTGTGCTTGAAAGCATCAAAGCTGACCCTGTGTAAAGCACGGGCTGACCTGAAACACAAAGCATATCAATGTGCTCAAAGGGAAGTTAATAATGGACTCAGGTGCTTAGGGCTCTTTTAAGAGAAAGTGTGAGAAATTGGTAAGGTCCTGCGGGGGACGTATTGAAAGGCGCCTACTAGTACTTTCCACTGGATCATACATGAGGTCAGTACTCCTTTAGAGGGTTTAAAATCTGTTGTTGTGTGTAAAGATGTGAGAGAAGGGGCAAGGGGAGGAGGGGGTTGATGCTCTTCCTCTATCAGGCTGCTGGTGCCGTGATGCAGAGATAACCTGAGCTGAGGCAAGACGCTAGACAAAATATGACTCTTCTCCCCGGCCCCCCATGATGCGTATCATGTCGGGTCTGCACGTGCACTCTTTTGTATGTGGCCAAAACACAGTGAGCATGCCAGACAAAAAACGTCCTTCAAAGTCTTCAAATCAGGGTTTGTGTCATGTAGGAGTGTTGAATGGGACAGCAATTACGCTAAACGATCATGTAGCTTTAGAAAAGTACGAGATTCAATAAAGTAGAGTTAAGATAGCTTAAGATAGTGTTTTTTGCTCTCAGACTGCCGCCCACTCTTTCGCCTAAGCAAATATGAAAAAAAAAAAAAAACGATTTTGGAAATCACTCAGATCTCTTATTCTAGTCGCTACTGGCTTATCAATCAAAGTTGCAAGAACTGTCGTTATCTTATAAAAACACTCACTGCAAAAAACAGAATTGACTTTCGTTCCCCTGCGAAAAATACGGGGCTGCCAGTCACAATCCGCCTCTGCGAGGCGGCTTTAAGGTGCCGATTTAAAACCGGGGACCGGGCCTAAGCCATCAGGAAAATTGCAGTGCAGGGCGGCTCACTTTGAATGCACTAAAAGTAATCAAGTTGCACAGCAATCTTCATTACAAGGAGAGCACTCTACTTTATTGAGATTCAGAGAAGGGGATGTGCCAGCACAGTGCACAAAGGAGGAATTTATTGATTGCACTTAATGCAATAAGTATGCAGGTTCCAATGCAACTTTAACGTCCACCCCCAGCCCATTTTGGTTAGCCAAAAGAAGAATGGGCCATATACCCCAGCCAGGGGATGGATCTCAGCCTCTGTACTGCATTACGTACCGTATAGCTTCAGTCTTAATGGAAGGTGAGTTCACAAAAGAAAAGTGCATTTTCTACAGCATTGATCCGCAGCAGTCAGAAAGGATGAGATTCGTGAAGAATTTCATGATTACAGTTATGATTTACCTCAGCGGTTCCATTAATGATTCTTTCAGTCCTTTTAAAGGGACAGTTGACCCAAAAATGAAAGTTCTGTCATTAATTACTCGCCCTCATGTAATTTCAAACCTGTAAGACCTTCGTTCATCTTCTGAACACAAATGTTTTTGATGAAATCTAAAAGCTTTCTGACCCTGTACAGACAGTAACGCAACTATCACGTTCAAGGCCCAGAAAAGTAGTAAGGACATTGTTAAAACAGTCCATGTGACATCAACAATTTCTTCTCTTTGATGTCTCTAACACGTGTTCACAAGCGTATCACAACATCCTGAAGAAATGGAGCGGAATCAAATGACTCGTCAATAACCGTATCAATGGCAGGCCTGCAATGAGGAAGGTAATCACATAACCAGATAACCAGATAATTACTCTCCAAACAATCATAACAAACACAAAGCTGAATGATCCATTTGTATTTGCTATAATAATCCATTCTGTGCAACATTCTGAGACAGAATCAAAACATGGCATTAGTCACGATCTATAACGCTCAAAAAGGAATGATGTATGGGGCTTAGCGTAAATTAATTTACAAGAACCCCGAGGGGATATTCAGACGTGAAAGACACACTAATGCCCTTTGCGTGTTTCATATCCTAATCTACCGTTTCCAAACAGCAGCTGCTGTACCTCTCTTGAGGGCAGAGCAATGAAAATAAATAAATGGTCGAGGACTGCCCTGCTGCTGTGATCCATCAGCAGGAGCCATGTGTTCACGTTCACTCCAGCTGTTCTGCCTCACATCTCCAGCCTCTGCCTCACACCTCTGGTGCCCCGTTTACACCCCCAGCCAGTCAACTTTAGCCTTGTCCCGCAAACTTCTTCAGACACGGTTACCATATTGTACATCGATTTACTATGAATTTGATGCAAATTACACTACCAGTCAAACATTTTTGAACAGTAAGATTTTTTATGCTCTTTTAAAGAAGTCTCTTCTGCTCACCAAGCCTGCATTTACTTGATCCAAAGTACAGCAAAACCAGTAAAATTCAGTTTTTAAAATAATGTTTTCTATTTGAATATATTTGAATTTAAATATATTTACATTTATTCCTGTCATCAAAGCTAAATTTTCAGCATCATTACTCCAGTCTTCAGTGTCACATGATCCTTAATCATTCTAATATGCTGATTTGCTTTCAAGAAACATTATTATTATTATTCAATATTATTATTATGTCAATACTGAAAACAGTTGAGATTTTTTTTTCAGGATTATTTGATAAATAGAAAGATCCAAAGATCAACATTTCTCTGAAATGAAAAGCTCAGTATCATCAGTATCATCTTTTTTGTGAAAGAAATAATAGAAATTAATACTTTTATTTAGCAAGGATGCTATAACTTGAACAAAAGTGATGATAAAGACATTTAGATTTCAAGATTTCGGTTTCAGATAAATGCTGTTCGTCTGACCTTTGTATTCAAAGAAGCCTAAAAAAAAAAAAATCTACTCAGCTATTTTCAACATACTATTAATAATAATAATAATAATAATAAATGTTTTTTGAGCAGCACATCAGAATATTAGAATGATTTCTGAAAGATCATGTGACTGGAGTAATGATGCTTAAAATTCAGCTTTGAAATCACAGGAATAAATTACATATTAAAATATATTCAAATAGAAAACAGTTATTTTAAATAGTAAAAATATTTCAAAATTTTACTGTTTTGATGAACTTTGGATCAAATAAATCCAGGTTTGGTGACCAGACGGGACTTATTTAAAAATCTTACTGTTCAAAAACTTTTGACTGGTAGTGTAATTAATGAGAAAAAAAACAGCACCAGAGATTTCAGTTATTTATTTTAAAAACATTATTAAAAATTTGTACAAGTACTGTTGTAATGGTCTTTAAAATACACTACCATATTAAGACAACTCCAAAAATGTCAAAAAAAAGAGAAAAGATAATACAAACGTATGTTTTGTGAAGAAAGAACTCTATTGTAAAGTTTTCTATTGTATAGTTTTCTATTGTAAAAGATAACTGTTGACAAACTTGCTGAGTTGTAAGACGAACAACATGTATTTGCAGAATTTTATTGCGCAACATCTTATGTTGGAAACGTATAACCTGAAATTTGCTGTGGCTTGTGAAAGCTCTGAAAAACAGAAACAATATATCAAAGTATTTTTTTTAAATGTAGCCAAGGGCAATTTCTTTTCACAGTAATGGTTTAGCAGGCTTAAACTGAAGTGAAACAAATGATTAATGTTGTGCTTCTGAGTCTCTAAACTCAGGAAGCCCTAAATCAAAACCGTATTTTGCTTTTAACAGCTGAACTAATGAAATTATAACAACAGCAGTCCCTCAAGTCTTCCTTTTTCTGTCGGAGGGGGGGAAAAAAACACTTCCCGCTTCTATAAACGAACAGTTTACAACAATGAGAAAAGTTTTTTTTGTTCATAATATAAGAAAGATTTTTACAACTTAAAGCAACTTGTTCTATATTAATATACTTTAAAATGTAATTTACTCCTGTGATGCAAATCTGAATTTTCAGCATCATTACTGCTGCATAATAAACTTTTATTTACCATTCTGAATGTGAAAACAGTTGCGCTGCTTAATATTTTTGCGGCAAACACAATATATATATATATATATATATATATATATTATTCCTATAACAATTTCTATCATCATAAATGCTTTACTATCAGTTTTGATCAATTTATTCCATCTTGCTAAATAAAACTGCTGAAAAACAAGGTAAAACTGTCTGTATGAGTAGACTGTGTTAACAAGGTTATGTTTGCATGGCTGACAGGGGCAATTCATCAGCGATTTCCTAAATCATGAGTGAGTCATTTGAATCACAGTTCAAACACTAGTCCACATAAGTGCTTTATCTCTACCTCTTTATACGAGCCTCGGGCGACCCTGAGGAATGGACATTCCTCTTCTCTGACTCTCACCTTAGTTCATAAAGTTTCCATTCATCTGTCACTGGAATATCAACATCGACTGGGAAAACAGACGAAAATCTGATGTCTGTAAAGACCTGTAATCCTCCTTTGGATAGCTGTTATTTATTAAAGTAATCTCTGAAGATCAGTATTGACTTCCAGGGACAACTTTGAGTCCAGTATCATTTCCAGGATCAGCTGGGTCTCCGGTTACATGATATCTGCCGAGACTGTATATAAGCCAAAATAATTTTTTACAGCATTGCATATATACAAATGGTATAAAATCTAAAGATTAACTGTTAATTAAACCAGTGATTTTATATAAATTGTAAAAAAAAAAATTATCCAAAGTTTACTCCACAGATTCATTCACTTTAACCATTTAAACCAACAAAAACTCATATCAGCAGTATAAAAGTAGCATTTATGTCAGCATATCTAAGAGTAGACCGTCTAGCCAGATCAATATATTGCAGCTTTACAATAGCCTTTTGATATGGGAGACAGTTTCCTAAAGCAATCACTTTATTCGTGGATAGGAGTGAGAAAGTGATACATTTAAAATCTTAAAGTTGCTGAGTCTGTCTATTTGTTAGCAAGTTCTTATAACCACAAGCTTTAAGTGTAGTTTTGATAGCCTGGGGACAAAAAAGTCATAACTCAAGAATCCTAGCTGTTTCAGGGAAATTAAAGGTGTCAAATCTTACCTTATGAGTATTTCAGCTTAAAATGAAGTAAATCTTAGGTGTAATCTTATGCATCATGTGTCATTTACAATAAACAGAGTGTTACGCTGACGTAAAGCACCACAATGTCACAATCCAAACAAGTTTGCGGTCCGTGCACAGCGTTTATGTGCGAGGCACTTATTTCCAAGTCAGGTCTACAAAACACTAAGTTCCAACGCTTGCCTCATTTCCTTTCACAAGGTGAAAGAACAAAAGCAAAGAATAGCAGGTTGTAGTGATAAGATGTCAAACGCTGAAAGATGTATTGTTTTTATTATTCTAAGTTACCGAGGTGTTTCCTACACTCTTATTCCTTCCTTATGAACAACTGCACACTGGGCGTCTGAATGAATATTCCCACACAGCCTGCCACCCCTTATTTCAAGTGTGCCCTTTGACCCCAGTCACGAGAACAGAGGCCTGTAATCTCCTTCTGTCTCTAATGAGTCCCATATTGCCATACTCACTCAGCCAAACAATCCTGCCAGTGCACAGGAAACAAGTGCAAGGTGTAAGGAAAGCCTAGTCTCAGCCTCAGACATCACATTTACAGACTAAAGGATTTCCAGGAGACGCGTGTCGTGTTCTTTAACGTTCTGCATGGAAACAAAAAGATACCGTGTTGCCAAACACCATCGTGGAAGCTGGATATTCAAAAACGTGAAATATGTAACGTTTTTGGCACAGACTTTTTAAAATATGTCCAAGAGTTTTACACACCGCTCTGTTTTAGTGAGGACCATGTCCCTAAATATGCCGCTGCACAAAACAAAACACAATTGGTTGCTTTACCTGTCAGTCACTTGGCCTCTTGGGCGGGCCTTGGCCATTCAAAGCGGACAAGGTTCCCAGAGCTTTAGCCATCAGTCTGAAGGTCTGGCTATGCGAGACTTAACTAAGGCTAGACTAAACTTAATCTAAAACTAAAACCTAAAAAAAAGGACTAAACTAAAATAAATATGTAATAATAATAAAAATAATATAAATAAAACATTTTATAAAACAATTTTAAATTCAGCTAGTTGCCCATGGCCAATATTTTTCATTTTTTAATTGGCTTGATGTACTAAAATGGCTAAAACTGAATAAAAACCGTATAGGCATATTTAAAAAAAACTAAAAAAATTAAAATGAAAACGAATAGTATAAAAAGATAATCCAAAATATTTATAAAAAACTATAACTGTATTTCAATAATACAAAAACAACAATGATGTGAAGTTTCTAAAAAAACAATATGTAACAAATAAACAAATATATCCACTTTTTACCCACATATGCCCTAAAATGTAATAAAGCCCCTTTCCGCTACTGAATAAAAAAATAAAAAAAGATAATTGTGACTTTCTATCTCACAATTCTTTTTTTTTCTTGAAATTGTGAGATTACATCTTGCAATTCAGTTTCTTGCAACTTTATTTCTCAGAATTGCATGATAAAAACTCGCAGTTTTGATTTTTTTTTCTCAGAATTGTAACAAATAAACTCGCAATTGCGAGGCAGAAAGTCAGAACTGCAAACAAACTCACAATTCTAAGAAATAAACGTGCAATTCTGAGAAATAAAGTCAGAATTGCGAGATATAAACTTGCAATTTCGAGTATTAAATCAGAAATGTGAGATAAACGTGCAAATCTGACTTTTTAGAAATAAAACTTGCAATTGCAAGTAAAAAAGTCAGAAAAAGTCAGACAAGCTTGCAATTCTAAGAAATAAACTCACAATTCTGAGAAATAAAGTCAGAATTGCGTGATAGAAACTTGCAAAAACTAAATTAATTGTAAAAAAAATGTAAAAATATGATTAAATATCGTAATGATTAATGAACTGGACACATTTGGCACAACATAACCATGGTTACTTCTAAATATAACCCTAGACAATAAAAGACAGAGTTCAGACTATGACACACATGGCACACATGCTTTCACACCCTTACAGTATAGCCTCTGTTTCTGCCCAGCCATTCAGAAAGTCAGCTGCAGGTCATGTGACCAACAAATATGGGTCACTTTGGGACAGCAGCGTTCTGAGATCGCACTCACATTTTCAATTATTCAGCAAACAAACAATAGCATGACATTAAGCATTACAGCAAAAATGAAAGCCAGACAGTCTGCTATCTAGTGCCAAAATAAAGGAAGCGGCGGTGTAAAAGACGCCATTGTTCACCAACTCACTTCTTTTTTTCCCTGTGAGTACTGATATTCTTTGATACTGTAGAGACCACCCAGCAAAAACAAACATTTGTTCAAATGAATGCAGCACTAAAATGCAGCAAAATAACATTGAGACTAATACTTCACCTACTGTAAATGTTACCAGCTGCAGTCCAAAACAACATGGTGCTCATCTCTTATCGAATCTGACATAACCATTCCAGATACAAAAAAAAAAGTGGCAAAGAATTTAAAAAAAAAAAAAAATGCTGACTGTATCAGATATCAACCATCTTCTCCTGAATCTCGAATGTGCTGTTTTGGAAAAAGCAGAGACTTGTTTATCTCTTCGGTTAACCCTCTTACACAAGTCAGCGTCTACGGTACAGGTATCTGCAGTGACTGTTACTTTTTTCACTTGTGGCACTTCAAAAAAATGCACCATGGAAAGAACTGGCAAGCACTGCATCGTGCAAAGTTTACACTGGCATAAGAGACAAAAAAGGGAAACGTGAAAGAACTTGCAGAGGCAAACTCAACAAGGGGCTTTGTGCGATACCTGTTGAAACATCTCACAGATGGTTTAGGCAGATCTCCGAAGAAAAGCAGAAGCCTGTCAAAACGCTTTCGCACGGGTCAAGGCCTCGGCCTAATTGATTTCCTGTGGAAACTATACGTGCAGGAATACACCATTAATCATGCCAACCTTAGATCACATGGAGACCAAGTGCCCTAAATTTCACTGTTTTTTTTTTGTTTTTTTTTTTGAGGTATTTTAGTACTGTCAGTGTTATTTCACTACCATTTCCTAATATATTACTAAAATTTTAAAAGTTATGCTTGTTAACATTAGTTAATGCATTGTGTGAACTAACATGAACTAACAATGAACAACTATTTTTTAGGGCTGTCAGGCGATTAAAACGTTTAATCTAATTAATTACATGATGTTTCGATTAATTGATCTAATTAATCGCACAATAAGTTTGACTAAAAATACCCACAAAATATTCTTTAAAGCTATTTTTTGTATTAAATGAGAAAGTATCAAATATACATTACAAATTGTTTGTTTTTAGATGATTAAATACTGTAATAAATGTATTGTTCATTGTTTGTTCATGTTAACAAACGGCACCTTATTATTACAATTACAGTTCAAATTAATATTTTGTAATCCGTTTTTGTCATTTTAGTAGGTTTTGTGTGTGTTTCATATAGTATTATTTATTTTTTTATTTCAATTTTATTTTTTATTTTACATACAGTTAACAATTAAAACGAGAAAAAAATCATTTATTTTCATTTTTTTAATTTCAAGTAACAATAATGTTTTTTTATGATCTTAACTGTAGTTTCAGTTAATCATAATAAATTTCAGTTCAGATAAAAATAACTGCACTGCAAAAATTATAAAAATCACACTTTTAAGCAATAATTAAACATTTTTAAGATAATTTATTTGAGAAGCAAAATTGCATATTTCTTTAGAATAAAAAGTCATGTCAGTTTATGCATAAATATTCTAAAAATAAATAGAATTAGACTCATGATAATTATAAAAATAACAGTATTTTGAGGTTGAGGCGATAAAATCAAAACTTAAATTCCAAATGATTTTCTTCATAATTTTTTTAACTTATATACTTTAACTTACATTTTTTAACTTACCATATTTTTAAGCGCATCCTTGCGTTCAAGTGAGGACTATTAAAGCCCATTTCCACAACTAAAAGAATAAAAAAGGTAATTGCGACTTTTTGTCTCACAATTCTTACTTTTTTCTGAGAACTGTGGGAAAAAAAACTCACAATTGTGAGAAATAGTCAGAACTGTGAGAAATAAACTCGCAAATGCGAGTTAAAATGTCCAGTTATGAGGGGGGGAAAGATATTTTCTCATAATTTCGAGTTTATATCTCATAATTCTGACTTAACTTTGCAATTCTCAGAGAAAAAACAGAATTGCGAGATAAAAACTCAATGTTTTCTTGCAATTGCAAGTTTTTCTGAGAAAACTTCTGAGAAAAAAAGGTAAGATTATATCTCACGATTCTGACTTTTTATCTCACAATTTTGAGAATTTTTTATTTTTATTTTGTGGTAACAGGCTTCCATAAAAGACAAATCTGTGTTATTCCTGTGTTATTAAACCTTCCTACATGTCCTCCCAATTACATTTAACTTGCAATTGTAAGTTTATATCTCACAATTTTGAGGGAAAAAAACCCCTCAGACCAGCAAAGTTTGTATCAAGTGGTGGCAACGGGCTTCCATAGAGGACAAATCTGTGTTATCCATGAAAAGTAAAGTCAAAGCTTCCTGAACATGTCCTCCCAATTCCATTAGTTTTATTAAGGCAAGATCAATGGCAGGCAGTCTGCTAAAATAAATCAGTTTAATAATGCAGGGCTGGAGCCAGTTATGGCCTGAGCGAGCATACACTTCAGCACTAATTATTCAGGGCAGAAAACATTGAAGTACATCAGATGCTCCATAAATACTAAAGTCTTTGGCACTGGGAACATTCTACCCTCTTTCAGTCACATAACAGGTCAAAAAAAGTAACAAACCCCCTATTGTTATGTGTTTATGGGTTTAAATTTATAACATGATTCATCTTATATATGAGGGCGAAAGGGAGAGAGAGAAATTCTGTTCTACTTTGGCACATCATCCACTTTGATTTAGGAGAACAAAAGAAATTTATACTCGGAAGTAAAAAGGTCCACACTCCCACAACTTAAAGAGAACGAATGATTCCTCTCACACAAAAACACACTAGATTTTCTCTTTCAAGAGAAAAGTGAGGGAAATACCAGCGGGACAGAGGAGTACAGGGAGGCCGAGTAATGAGAAAGGAGTTCATTGTTCTGGAGAAGTGACTGTAGAGTCAATCTGACACAGGTATTCAGCAAATAAGGACGGCATTGTACTAGCTAGCATGGAAAAACTCCAACATACAAACACCTGTTAGCGCCGACCAGCAGTCGGGATTTAAAACGACTTCAAAACTGGATGAGATTCCTTTATTATTTTGCAATACATTTTTAGGCATTTCATTTACCATTCCAGAGAGATGTTTGCGTGAAACCAGAGAAGGATGTGATACCTTCACTAACACCGTCTCTCTATTTCTTAGTTCTTGCATTGACCCGTGTCCCACTATTTAACCCACAATCCTCTGCTTTCTGCATGTGCATAGTAAAGAAAATAAGTGGAGATCAACACTCTCCCTTTTTCTGTTTTCTTTTTTCTTTTATGATAGTCAGACACCACAACTTTGAAAAGGTGTAAGGACTCCCAGCGGGGCCATTCGCATCACTTCCAGCCCCCACCCAACATTTGCCCGGCGTTTCCATTTCAAGCCCTTTTTTACGCTCGTCTCCTCCCAGGGCCGGCCAGGAGAGATACAGTTGCATTCATCCATTGTGTGGCAGTGTGGTGTATGCAGGCTTGCTATTCTCTCTCGACTGCGAGTGACCGCTGTGATCTAATTACTGGAAGAAAGATGAAGTCGTCCCCCTTTTCCAGCCCTGACGGCTGAATTCGCTCTCAACGGCAAGGCTCTAAGGCCCCTGGCCTTATCGTGTCAGTTCACCAGCCACAGAGCTCATCCAGACTGCATCCAGAAGATACAATAACTTAGGGATGCACCGATATTTTAATTATTTTTTATTTTTTATGTAATGATTAATAAATGGGCAGGATTAAAATTCAATACTATTTTGTCTAAATCTACAAAATTTAGGCAGCATAAAATTTCAATGTACAGTTAAAATAATAATAATTATTATTATTATTATTATTATTATTATTATTTGTGTAATATTGGGTGAGAACCAAGATATTCACATATTACTTAAACAAAAATTACTTAATTTAATAACTTAATAATCAAATCTAAAATAAATTATTTTTAAAAATAAATATGTATTATTATTATTATTATTATTATTATTATTATTATTAATAATAATTTCTGTAATATTTGGTTGTAACCAATATAATCACACATTACTAAAACAAAAATTGTTTTATTGAATAACTTTAAAGAATAATAACAATAATATTTATTCATTAAATTAATTCAATATCTTAAAAGAATGTATTATTATTATTAATTATTATTATTATTATTATTATTATTATCACTACTACTACTGCTGGCCAATACATTGCACATCACTACCAATATATCAATACATTCCTAAATTAAATTTATTAAAATAATAATAATAAATCAATAAAAAATATAATAATAATAATTTCTGTAATATGTGGTGGTAACCAATATAATAACTACTACTAAAACAAAAATGATTTTAATAACTTAAAAGAATATAATAATAAAAAATGTTTATTTATTCAATTAATTTAATATATTAAAATAATGTATTATTAGTCATATTATTATAATTATTATTATTATTATTATTATTATTATTATTATTGGACAATAACCAACATATTGCACATCACTAGTACCAATATATCAATAAATTTGTAAATTAATTTATTAATAATAATAATAATAATAATAATAATAATTCCGATATACAAATATTAAATCAATCGATCAATTTTTGCCGATATCTGGTATACCACACTGCATATAATAATTCTGGACAGACAGAAGTCCAAAGCTCAAACTACTTCAAAGTAAAAGCTCAAACTACTGCAGTGATTCACGTCGTTACTAGTAATTACTTAACATTTTAAGAGGACTTTAAGTTTATGGCTTATTCCGACAGCTTCGAGTTGTTTTTTTACAGGGAGAGGAAAGGGTAAAACCGACCACACAGTAAGGAACAGTGGTGGGTCTGAAGACTGGTGGACATCCACCGAAAAGCTCTATGGCCGTCACAGCATATAAGAGCAGTCATCGCTCACCTCATTGTTCTGCAGACAGCTTTGTGAATCTGTAGGGATGTGAGCTCTCAGAATCCACCGTTAGCAGGAAAGGCTAAGGTCATATCCATGGAGTCAGAGCTGTCATTTTTCTGAGATGCTTATCACATCCTGTCACAGAATACAATATCATTTGACAGCTGCTTCCATCGAAAGACTAATGTAGTGTAACAGAAGCTAAAGGTACAATTACCTGGGTGCAATTTTGAATTATGATACTGTCTCTTTGGGAGAGTGAGAGCCTTATTAAATAGATAAATCAGTCTTATTTCATGTCCTAATCCTATTTTGTGACAGCAACACACTGCTGTCCCACCTGTATCTATCATGCATCATCTCAAATATGTCCAAAATGCTAGTCGGGACACTGACTACTTCCAAAGAGTGCTAAAAAAAACTGTGTTCAGTTGTATAGAAGCAGATTTACCACAAAGTCTAACATGAAAATGTTGTCAGGATAGAGTTAAAGTTGCAACTTCACAGCGCAAGAAAAAGTTCAGCTCTTTTTAACACCTTGCCCCACATCTTAAAATTATGGCTAATAGCTAATTCCATTAGCATAATGTGTGCTTGTCTTGCTAATGAGGCTTTATTATTGCAGCGAGGAACCATTTCTGTTCCCATAATCAAACAGCAATAAAGGGAAGGAAATCATAATTCCACCCTGGTTGTATAAGCACGAAGCCTGGAGTTTGTTTTTAGTGTTTGGAAATGGTAGTCAGAGAAGCACAATGTTAGCATGTAAATCACGTTTTGGTACATTTTTAAAGAAACAGAACAAAAACGAATCTTGATTTACCTCAGTTTTTGAAGAAACAATGGACAAGTTGCAATTTTCTGTTCTAGTAATCATTATTATGCCACATATGCTGTAAATTGAGGCACACAAGAGTGCATTGTGAGTGTCATTCTTGTAATGGGAATATCCTCACTATTTAAGAGGTTAATGTTAATTAAAACCATAGCGGCATCTGTAAAATCATTTGTGGGAATGAAGATGAGAGCAGCCCACTTAGTCTATCTCAACAGCCCATCAGTCCACCCCAGTCTAATGACATCAGCCGGCAGGGTCACATCCTCCCAGAGCTCTTAGACAGAAGAGAAGAGACACAAGAACACAAGGCTTCTCTCAAAGAATCTAAGTAAGAATTCAAAAACAAAGTGGGAACAAAAGGAGAGGAGGGACAAATCTGTAACATTCCACATCCTGTCTTCTCTTATCTGGCCGGGGGCCACGGCGTTTGAAGATATGCCCGAGTTCAGATATGAGGAGTCGAGAGACCCAGGAGAAAGACAGAGCTTTCTGTGAACACGAGCAAAGCTTTTCCCCGGCTATTTATTATTCTGCAATATCTCCCTCTAGACTAAGCCACTGGAAAGCAGTTTCTTTGCAACTGCCAGAGCTGCTGCAGGCGTTTTATTGTTTCCTGACACCTTAAACAGGCTTTTAAAGAAATACTCCTGGTTTAGTACAAGTTAAGCTCAAATTGACAGCATTTTTGTCAATGTTAATTACCATAAAACAGTCCACTTGTCCCTACTTTTCTCTACCAAAGTCCGGATTACGATAAGGTACTTACAATGAAAAGTGAAGTCAAACCAAGTAGTAGCATTACAACACTCACGGTTTCAATAGTATAGCCACAAGACATAAACAACACGTGTGGTAACATGATTTTGATAATCATAACAATGGAACACCATAAAAAGCATGATTTATAGGATTAGTTCATGTCCAGAATAGAAACATTCCTGATAATTTACCCCCATGTCATCAAAAATGTCTATGTCTTTCTTTCTTCAGTCAAAAAGAAATTAAGGTTTTTGAGGAAAACATTCCAGGATTTTTCTCCGTATAGTGGACTTCAATGGGGATCAACCCCAGATAGCACACGTACATCTGCAAGATGTCTGATAAAGATCACTTGACCTGGATAGCATCAGCTGTGTACGAACATCTAAAAGACGTCTGCAAGATGTCAGTTTTACATACATTTTAAATCAAGACATTTATATGACATCTGATAGGAAATGTCCTATAGATGTACTGCTGATGAGCAAACGCTCTAAAAAATATGTCTTCCAGATGTAAATGCAGCATCAAATAGACGTCTTTGTGATGTATGTGTGCTATCAGGAACAGGTTGACAGTCCAACATGCAGTTTCAGTGCAGCTTCAAAGGGCTTTACATGATCCCAGCCAAGGAATAAGGGTCTTATCTAGCTAAACAATTGGTCATTTTCTTAAATAAATTAATTTATAAACTTTTCCACCACAAATGATTGTCTTGCACTAGTTCGACTTTACACATTACGTAGTTACATTGGAAAGGACATGCGTGAAGCAGGCGGAAGTACCGACGCAGTGAAAAGGTAAAACAACAATGTCTGATGATTTTGAAGTTGGAGAACCCTATCTTTTCGGACCACGTAATGTGTAAAGTCGCAAAGGTGCATTGCCGAGCTAGTCCAAAATAAGATTTTTTTTTTTTTAATTACCCTTATTCCTCGGCTGGGATCATGTAGAGGCTTTTAAAGCTACACTGAAACTGCAATTTGGACCTTCAACCCATTTATCCCCATTGAAATCCACTATATGGGGAAAAATCCTGGAATGTTTTCCTCAAAAACCTTTATTTCTTTTTGAAAGAAGAAAGAAAAGCATCTTGGATGACACATGGGTGAGTAAATTATCAGGATTTTTTTTATTAATCCTTTAAAAGCCTTATAGCTTAAATAACACACAAGTTTCAACAAAATAATTTACTAAATAATTTAAATCTTCTAAAACTGGCCCTATTCACTTACATTACAAGTAAATCAATGCAACCTCGATTTCTGCTCATTTTGAAGAAAACAAGGGACAAGTTTACGTAATTTTTTGTCGTAATCAACATTAAGGCATGCTTAAATTTGGTTAAAAGGCCAAAAAAGGTTGATCATCAAGAGTGTAGCGATATATGAGGCACAGCTCACACAGAAGTCACTTTCAAATCAAGCAGGTTTCTCCAAATTTGCGTAACCACCTTGAACGCATAAGGAACGAAATTACGAGTCATGTTGATTCCCATTGAAATGACTAGTGAATCTAAATCTGAATGTGACTACAAATTTATGCCTAAAGCTTTGAGAATACTTTTTTTGCGCAAAGAAAAGTATTGTTGTTTTATTTGCGCCCAAAAAGTATTCTCGTAGTTTCATAACATTATGGTTGAACCACTATTGTCACATGGACTATTTTAAGGTGTGTTCACACTTGTCATGTTTGGTTGAATTAAAGCGAATTCTGGTGCGATTGCTCTGTTAGTGTGGTTCATTTGAGTATGTGTAAACGCTGCCATCTAAACCCTGGTGCACACCAAACAAGCAGACCAAGACCACTAAAAAGATGGGTCTCAGACATGACGATGCTACACTATGCAACATGATTTAACGAAGGGTACAAGCGGTGTAACCAACACAAAATGAGTAGAGGGCAAACGTAGAGCAACGAGGAGGTAAAGTGCCTTTTATGAGCTCTTTGTGAGTTCATATGTACAAACAACAAGCGTGCTTAGTCCAGCAGATGGCATTAGGTGTATTCGAACGGTGAAAAAGTACTTCATGTCAATGTCATGTCGATCTGTGCAGCACCGCTTTTGTTCGGGGTGTTCAGTGAGTTTTGTCACAAAATCTACATCATTCAACCCGACCGATTAGGTTGTAAATGTATCACTATGCATTTAGGTTCGGTATATTTAGGTTCGCTGTCAAAACTGCCAGTGTGAACGTTAAGTGGACCAGGACCACATGTATCATTTTCCTTTTCGGTCTGGACCAAGTGAACCAAATGAACCAAA
>JAHKKF010412022.1:0-11787 GCA_019740295.1 Labeo calbasu | reverse complement strand
GTCTAACTTACATCCCTGCTCCGGCATCGAAACAATGGAGGTCGGACTGTTACAGCTGGTTTAGGGCGGGTCTGAGGTAAGAAGCTCATGTCAATCAACTATTGTGGGAGTGGCCTCTGTCGGTGTGACCATTCACTGCAGAGGACCCATTGGTGAGGAAGTGATGGAATGACACATTTCTACAAATGTGATGAAGAAACAAACTCATCTACATCTCGGATGGCCTGAGGGTGAGTACATTTGCAAAAAATCTTATAAAAACTATTCCTTTAATAAGATTTTTCATAAATGTCATTTACTAGTCCTTTACTAGCCGTTTACTAGCACATTTTGTGCCTAACAGGATTCAACCCAAGACTAAATATAAATCTATGTTAAATGCATCAGTGTAAATGAGACGCACGCTTCGCACTATAACAGCAGACTTCGGAAAGCAGCAATGTGACACATGCCCAGTGCTCTCCTCAGACCCATTACAGAGCAGAGTAAACACAATTAATTGTGAATAAACACATAACTGTGTAATTACTGACGAAAAAAGTTACAGGCAACTAATACTACCTCAACCACCAGCGTCTCATTGGTGGGTCCAGTGGAGGTGAGGCTCTCGGGACGATCGTAGGGTCTCTTGTAGTCGAACACAGTCCCGGCGATGGAGTGTCGTCCGGGCCAGTCCACTGTCCAGCGTCCATTCAGGTAGTACTTCCTCTGCAGATTCCTCAAGGCCAGGTAAGAGCTAGAGGAGTTGAGCTCCATCACACGGATACTGCGCGCTCCAGCCGGTACGGTCACCACACGGTAGTACTCTACACGAGAGACATTGCAGCCCTATTTAGAATGCTGTTCATACAGACAGATGCCTACATAAGATTGCACATGCGTTCAGAGAGTAAAGACAGGCACGTACGGCTCATTTGATGTTGTTTGGTATACTGTCCTTTGTAAATCTTGCAGGTGGAGTTGTCGCCCTTGCAGACGCCACACAGATCCAGCACAGCACTGGATCCCAGCACCCTGTCACAGCCCACTCTCTGGAAAACACACATCAGGAGCTCTCAGCAAACACAGCAACACATACAGTTCAGTAAAATCAGACGTAAGCCACGGGGGAGGAGGAAGTGCCTCCAAAGCGCTCCGATTGGCCGATTATGCTGTCAGTATGATAATGCCCATGTCCACAAATTGGCATTAATGAGTCAAAATGGTGGAAATTAATGGGTTAATTATAAAGAAAACAACTGACCTGCTCAGATATCAAATTAAACTTAAAACAACGATCTGTGACTGAGCTTTTAGGGTTATGTTAGGGATGAGCATCATTAAACATTGAGAGTTTACCAAGGACTAAAAACCCAAAACCAGATGGGAATTAGCCTCACACCACTGCTACACAAGCTCACGTGTTGTATTAATAAAGAGGTACAAGATGCTCCAAACTGCAAAGATAATGTAGAGAAAGAAACACAAGAGCATAATGATTTCAACATGCATGTCCAAACAAACAGATCAAATGCTCTCAGCTGAATAGTATGTTCATGTTCAGTGCTCAAAAATACTCTTTGTGTAATGTTTTTAGTGCGAACTACTTATGTCATCGACTCGTGTGTAATGTAAAACATGAAATGACAAATGACTCCGATCATTCATCACTGCTTATTTAAACTAAATCCGCTGAACTACAATTGTTCTGGTCCACTGCAGTTTGTCACTATTTCATGCTAACACAATTTCTCTTTTAATTTGATTTGAAATGTTGTCAGCGAAACGCAGCAGCTAAAGTCAAATTTAATGGAACAAAATAGCAGTTGGCTCTTTCGCCACAAACATCCAAACACACAATATGAAACCGATGTGTGTTCTGAAGGAAAGTCTTCAGAAAGACGCTTTTGTTTTGTTTTTTTCAGATCTCTGAAACAAACTGAGATGAAATGCATTTGATCGCTCTGTCTCTCAACAGGGATTTCCACAGCAGAAGAAAACATAAAACCAATCACTGGGAGAATTCACTACAGATGAGTCCTCTTGAAAATCTCTGGCTTTGATGATAATACACACACTGTGTCAGTAGTCCATTACCAGAAAAAACTAAGAAAAACAACCAACACAATCATGCTTTTATTATATGTAGCCATGTATGACAACTCAGCAAACCACTGCAGTGACAACACAACAAGCATAAATAAAGAATATTTTGCATTCAACACATTTTCAGCTGTAAATTACTTACATTACTCAGTCACATGCAAGGAACTAGACTAAGGCAAAGCCAGAGAGTGTCTACTAGTTTAGGGGGTAACACATTACAAGTAACACAAGAGTTACATAATCAGATTACTTTTTTCAAGTAACTAGTAACGTTAACATGCATTTACATAGGTATATTTGTATATAACATGGGTCAAAATGACGATTTTCCTTTTATGCCAGAAATCATTAAGATATTAAGTAAAGATCATGTTCCATGAAGATATTTTGTAATAAATATATCAGAACTTAATTTTTGATTTTGATTAATATGCATTGCTAAGAACTTCAACTTTAAAAGCAATTTTCTCAATATTTAGATTTTTTTTTTCACCCTCAGATTCCAGCTTTTCAAATAGTTGTGTCTCGCCAAATATTGTCCTATCCTAACAAACCATACATCAATGGAAAGCTCATTTATTTACATGAAGCTTATTTATTGATGTATAAATGTAAAAAAATGGTTTTGTGGTCCCGAGTCACATATTCCTCAAATGAAGGAATGAATGAATGTCTCTACTGCTGACCTTCGATGATCCAATTTAACCATACTAATAAGCAAAAATAACTTTAGATACACATAATATCTGTGTTTACATTTTTTTGTGATTGAGATAAGAGTGTTTCTCTGCTTGCATTCTATTCTTCATGCAATCCAGAATTACCGCACAGCTGAAAGGATTGTTTGAGCTAAACAATGTTTTTAATTTCCTTCAGCCTCATGCTTACTCATTTTACTTTTGGTGTGAAAGGGCTTTTATATGGCCAAAAATATAACTTTTTTTATATTCAAAATAAACAAGCAAGCCCAGGCCAGATGAGAAAAGGTAATGCAAAAGTAACGTAATGCATTACTTTCCATTAAAAAGTAACTAAATAATGCAGTTATGTTTTTTTTTCAGGGAGCAACGCAATATTGTAATGAGTTACTTTTTAAGAGTAACTTTCCCCAACACTGGTATGTACAGTTACAATCTGCAAATGCAGAGACTTAAGACCTCAGGTTACACAGTTTTTGCACTGTGGCAGAGTTAAAATCTTGCGAATACTGTACATTACCTCACAAATTCCGTCAATGCAGACATCAGAGCCATCCTGTGTGCAGAGGGTCCCATCCTTGACTTTACTGGAGAGGGCGAAGAAGAAGTCATAACCTTCAGCAAAGCAGTAGAGCTTACACACATCCTGATCTGGAACAACACACACAAGGAATATCAGGCATAGTTCCCTAACGCACACATCCTGTAATCTGTGGACAGTAATTTCAAAAGTATTCACCCCCCATGGATTAGTTCCTGCCCCTGTGACATTGTGAAATAAAAGCATAAGATATCTATCTTAATTGATTGGTTTGCAACTTGTGTAAACTCTTCAATCACACTAGGAACATAAACTCTGAAATCATGCAGAAATGTTAACCAGGTACAACTGTGTTGGTTTTAAATCCATCTGTGTTCAATCTTCTGAAAGCACACCAAATTTCACTGACTCAGTGAGTCTCACAACTAATGAAGCCCAAGGTACTTTGAGATCCATCTGCTAGGAGGAAAACAGCTGGAAATGGTTATAGAAAGACTGACAAAGCTCTGAATCTTCCTAGAAGCACTGCAAACTCTGTCACAACTCAATCCCTTCATCTTAAAATCATAGGGAAATAGCTGGTCGACAAGACTTTTGAAGAAGCCCCATCCCCATTCGAAACTGTAATAAGTGCTCTTTTGATAAGTATGCTTATTTTTCACTTTGGTAATCTTAACCCAAAATCCTAAAATGTGAACTGTTAATATGAAATGTGGTTCCGAAACAATAAAAATGAGGAAAGCGACCAGGAATGGAAGAGATGGCAGATTCATGCATTGGGATTGGGAGCTAAAAGGTTTGTTTTCATTAATGTAAACATGGAAGAAGCCAAATACAGAAAGACGCTTCATGAGAACTTGCTCAGTCATCCAAAGATCTGCATGAAGTGTGAAGATCCAATGACGAAAGCACATGGTAATTCTGAAATACGTCAGATTTGTGATAGAACCTGATCCAACTTTCTCTGTCTAATTCATCAGATATCAAGACATTTTGTGCTGAAGAATAGAGATTCCACTCATACCTGCATGAAGATGCATGACTGCAGTCATTTCTAAAGGACCGTGTATAAACTAATGACTTCGGGGGGTGAGAAACGTCTTTCGCTTCAGAGACATTAATGTTCTTTTGGTGCGTAAATGTGTTGAATTTATTATGTGGTGGAAGGAAGACACATTTTCCATGCGTTACAATTTGGAGGAGTAACAGAAACAAAATGTGAAAAATTCAAGGGGGTGAATGTTATGTGAAGGCTGAACATACTTCATTTCAGCCTAACTTCATAAATAATGCTTTTATCCAGATTTTTGTCAAATGCACCGGTTCATTTCTTTCAAACATGCCCTCAACCGTCAGGAATACTCGCTTAGACCAACCGTCCACGCGTGTGTAGGGTTTCCACTTGTAGTACCATCCGCGGAAGGGCTTGCTGTTGAACTCGGCGCACTGGGCAGCTCTGAAGTCCACGGCGTTCTGAGGACATTCGCCGGTGTTACACAGTTTATAAGAGCGAGACGAGCCCGCGCAAAACTTGCCGCCATACATCGGCCTGAGGGAGAAGAAAAGATGGGAAAAGAAACTGATCACGAGACACGTCCTGATTTACAGCAACAGCAACTTCATTCAATCACTCATGGTTGCCAAGCGGCTGTAATGTTTGTTGTAGTAATGAGATGCATTGCCAATGAAATTAAGATGTCTTTCTATTTTGACAAGGAATCCATTTTCTTGACGCTTAAAATGAAATTTCTGCAGAGGGAAGCGTTTGTATATAAAGTGCAGCAGTGCATAAAGCATCATATGATGAACAAGACGAGTGATTATCAGTGCATCAATCAAACCCGCTCACAGTGCCAGCAATTTTCCATGCAGCAGTTTTTATTATATCCCTACTTGTGGGAAATGAAAAATCTACAGTATTTCACAAGTCTCCATTTCTGTTAGCTTTCCTCCTTCGATAGAGAGTTTCATGGCATCTAAGGCTCAGGTGATTGCCTGAAAATGTGTGTTGATGATACAGAATTCAAAATCAGTACTTCTGAAGAGTTCTGCGCTTACCTTGAGATGAAAATTTGTGCTTGCCTTGAAGTCTGAAAATATTCACCAACTGTTTGTTTGTAGCAAAACTCTTCAAATGTTTCTAATTCTAACTCTAACTGCATTTGTTTGATCAAAAACACAGTAAAAACAGTAATATTGTGGGATATTATTACTGTTTAAAGTAGCTGTTTTAAATATGAATATCTGTTAGAATGTGATCAAAGCTGAATTTATCAGCATCATTACTCCAGTCTTCAGTGTCACGTGATCCTTCAGAAATCATTCTAATATGCTGCTCAAGAAATATTTCTGATTATTATCAATGTCACTATCAATGCACAGTTGTGCTGCCCGGTATTTTTGTGGAAACTGTGATACATTTCATTTTTTCAGGATTCTTGGATGAATAGAAAGTTCAAAAGATTAGCATGTGTCCTTGATGAATACAAGAATAAATTAAACATCTACAAAAATGTTACTGAACAAACTTTTGAACAGTTTTCAGTGATTGCAGCAAGATAAAACAACATGAAATAATTTATAAAGATAAATAAAACAAATTAAGGATCTTGCACACTTTTTCATTTCACATGTTACAGGATTGCCAGTTAAAGCTAAATTCTTCCAAAAAAGTAAAACTCATTTCAATTGCTCTGCATCCAAGAATGGATTAATATCGGATCTAATCCTGTCTTGCATATGGAGCGAATTCATTTCATATAGGAGTTTTACTCCTTCGGAAGAATTGATTGCTTTTGTTTAAAATCCTGTTGTGCATGATTTGCATGTCAAAAACTTGAACATGTTGTGAACAGGCCTTTTGTGGAGACCTTCTCATTTGGTTTTTGTTGACTGAATGTACCGGGGACTGCTGCAGTGTCTCTCTCTGTAGGTCACTCCACTCTCACAGGTTCTCGAACAGCTGGACCAGCCAGACCAGGATGACCACTGACCATGAACCGGCTTAGGACCTTCATCGCCCTGCTTTACACACTGACCCCGACGACACCACTGCAAAAACACACAGAAACACGCACATCAGCCTAAGCGATAACAATTAAAGGGACAGTGCACTCAAAAATAAAGATTCTGACATCATTCTCTCACCTTCCAAACCTGTCTGAAAACAAAAGTGATGTCTTAAGAAATGTAATTGCCACTCTCTTCCATATAATGGGCCTCATTCATGAAACTTGCGTAAATACATGAGTCAAGTCTGAGTAATTTGCGCGTAAAACAGACCTTCCCGAAAACTGCCCTCCGGATTCACAAATGCTTCGTAAACGTCTGATTTGATACTTAAACGTGTAAGTTAATGAATTCCAATTATTGGTAAATAGGGTGCTTGTGCAGGCTCATTTACAATTAGCATAATCCCCGCCTATGAATTACAGCTACGCAAACTGCATGTCCAGGAACGCAGTGGAATATTCTGGTCTACTTTCTCAGGTTTGGCTCCAGTATATTGCATAAATGCTAAAAAAGACTAATAAAAATACATATTCAATAATGTGTGTCCACCAAGGAGTTTTTAGCCAGTTGAAAAAATGTCAGGCGCTCTTTTGAAAACGTTTAAAAACACTTTGGTGGCACAGCGTTTTTCCAGCTGAGATACTTTAGTTGCTATGATTTGGAATAGGCTATCCACGGCGACAACGTATTACTAGTATCTAATTTGAAAGAATTTTACTTGATATAAAAAAGCAGTAACTAGTAATATTTACTTAATTGTTGTAGGAAGTCGTTGTACAAATAAGATGGTTGGTCGGTATTTGTCCCGCCCCTCCTCTATTTACTGCTGGGTAAATAGTGACAGTGACGAGCGCTGCATTTTCAAGTTATCAACACAGCTACGAAAAGAAACAAACATCCAAAACAGGGCAAGGGCAAATGAACTTTTAATTATTATGGCAGTGCATCAAAATTCAGTGTCGTCAGTATGCCAAAAAGAACACAGAATGTTTTACGTACCATTTACACGTAGGGAGCAGGTGTATATTTCTTTCATACCAACTAACATTTTGAAAAATCGAAAATTTACGTCAGAATGGCTTTACGAACGATTTACATAAAAATTTGTTCTGCTCGTGCTTCATGAATGAACGGAAATCTCCAAAATGACAAAACAAGCATCATAAAAGCATAATAAAAATGGTTAAATAGATGCATGCACAGTATTTAATGTCTGCTGCATCTGCATGATGAGGAACAGATTAAAATGTAGTCATTATTCTCTGACAATTAACTATTAGATGCTCACTAATGTCAATAGCTATGGTTGAGACATGGATGTTCAGTGAGTAGTGACTTCAATTTGGGGCTGTTGAATGAAATGAAGATGTTGAATTAGGGCTGCATGATTCACCAAAATAAAACTGTAAATGTGATATGACTTGTGTGATTATCAAATCACAAAGCTTGCAATTTAATTAAATACCGCATGCAGCACTGCGTTCATTTACACGTGCGCAGCTCGTGATTCATGTTTTCAGCATCTCAGATCACCTCGGTTCACAGTAAACCGCTTCACATGACCTCCATCTCCATCTGCTCTGAGTTTGAGTCGATTTAACATGCATTTGAAAATGCGATGCTCCAACCGTCTTCACAAAAATCGCAATTACATTTTCCCTAAATTGTGCAGACTTGGAATATTGTGCATGAGCCACACATTATGATGCTATTTTGCCATAACAAAGCTGAGCAGATGCAAACATTCACTTTCTATAAAAGGGCATTTTTTCACAAATTCATCTTCTGTGCTCAGCTGAAGTAAGGAAAGGTCTGGAATAACATGAGAGTGTGAAAATTACAGTTTGAACGGCCTAGCTTCACAGATTCATTTTAATTCCCATCAGGCAGCATTCCATCTGATTCAGCTCTTTGTGAGAGGTTAAAGAGTGAATGAATGATAGTCCCAGTCCAGCACTCCCAGTCTACACCCACTGTGTAACTGAATCCGAGTATCTGGCTCATGTGACGGAGCTGATATTTCATGAACGCAGATGGGCAGGATTCCTAGAAGAGACCGTCATCATTAGCGCTGCGTACCGTCACTGGCTCTCACTCGGATTAAACCGTCGTGTTTAATATATCACAAACCAAACACCTCCAAAGCCGCCCCTCGAGGAACACGTGTGAAAGACATCCAGACCACCAGCGCCGGCCTCCGTATCAGCCAGAGACGAGGAGAATGTGTTCGTAAGAGAAGCGCTCTTCCTCCCTGATCGGCAGACCTCAGGACGGGTCTGTAATTACCCTCGTGACCCAAACCTACTTCAGCAACGTGTGTTAGTAAAGAGGTGGCCCAGAAGGTCAGCCGAGGCCCACATGAGCTCATTAAACCCAATCTTCTGTGAAGGGCCTGAATCAGTGGAGAGGCATCCTACGGGACGACAGGAGAGGGCGGAGAGCAATGACGAATACTGTATCTAACACAACACTGATCTGTCTGTCTGTCCGTTTGTGTAGTGCAGATTCTTTTTTGGTGTATCTGACACCATTTTTTGTTGTTTGACCAGCAAAAAATCCATTGCTCGGTAGCTCACTGCAGTCACGTACACTTGTGGGGTGAAGGGCTCTTGTACGAATCCTGTGAAACTACGGCTCAACAAAACAGCTCAAACCCACATATAAGGAAGTTAAAACAGCATGGTTGCATCAGCAAATATGTTTTTATATCACTTTGGATTTGTTAACACTATCAGGTAGGTGTAGGGGGTTTGTTATTTTCCAACATGACATAGCATTACCTTTAGCGACACTCGCCGGTCATCTGAGTTCTGAACCGCTACTATACGTGCAATGCAATAAAACCTGCTATAGTCAAGTACTGGAATAAGGTATAATTAGTGTTGCAGAAACATTGCCACAAGGACGTATTTCCAATAAGCCTGGGTTGCATTTACTGTATGTCGCTAAAAATCTGATTAAAGTGTTAAATATTGGGACCTGAGATGACAGACAGACACTAAATAAGTAAATAGAAACATCTCCAGCAGTGTTTGCAACTGCATTCATTTTCATTTTTGCTCTTTTTATTAAGAAGTACACTTTACCAAATTAAAAAAAAAAAAAGGTACAATACAATGGGGCAAAAAGCACCTTTGGTATTATTTTTCTCTAAACCACTGGATGGCAGGAAAATGTGGCGAAGCACTTTCCAAAACATCCGCTTTTCAAGATGCACGTGCAAATTTGTCTGATCCTTGATGCAGCAGTGCAACGTCGATTCTGTGCTTTCTAATATTTCATGTTTTTAAAAATGTTGTAGATTTAAGTAGCAATTGAGAATCACCAAAATTCTTGAATATATCGTGAGACAAAGGTTTTCTTATTGATTTTCAGTTTTGTTTAATATAATTAAAACAGCAGTATATGTAAAGAATATGTAAAAGTATGGTATTTGGGGTAAAATGCGCCCTTTCTGTTGGGGCTAAAAGGCACAATAATTAACATAATAATTAATAATTAATTTCCATTTGTTGACATGACATTGTTAGATTAGATGGTAAATATTATGTATTATGTTGGGTGTCCATCTTAGAGATAATCACCATGTTTAGGACGAAACCATCATATTTAAAAACATGATATCATATATCATATAATAAAATATAATTTGTTGTTACTACTGTAAATCTATATTAAATTACTATGGGATCTTATCTTTAGATTTTAAAAGGATTTTGTTTCTGTATTTTAAAATATATGTTTTATATTAACATATTTTAATGACAGTATATTTATTGAACAAAAAAAAATATTTTAATTATCTAAATAAGCAGAAAATAGTAAAAACTTTGCTAAAGTAATTGTTTTAAACAAGTACTATACATTATTAAAAAAACATTATTATAGCTAAAGTATTTGTATCAGTGCTGTGTGCATTTTAACCCGTGTGTGGATGTGCATTTTATAAGATTTTAAACAAAATAAACAACTATTATAAACAATGATCTTCTTTTATGTTCCATAGTTTACGTTAGGCCGTTGCTGTCACACCCCTGTGGACTGTTTTGTTGGTTTTTCCCTTGTGTGTCCTCATTTGGTCTTTCCTGTTCCGGTTCTAATTATTACGTCATTGGTTAATTGCTCAAACCTGTCTTTGTTTCGTTATCCTGGTTATATAAGATTGATTCAGTTCCGTGTTCATGGTCTGTTCTTGTATTGTCACTAATGTATCTGTATGTTAGTTTATGACATGTTTGCGTGTGGTTTCCCTGCTGTTCCTGTTCGTTCCTGTTCCTTGGTTTGGATTACATTAATAAAGTATGTGTTCCTGATTTCCTCGTCCCTACTCCTCCTTCCCACACACGACACCCCTGACAGAAGAACGGACCTAAAACAAACATGTTCTGGGCTGAGGATTTCCTTTTCAATATCCAGCAGGCGGACAAGCCTTTGGAGCAGTATGTGGAGGAATTTCTGAGCGTTTTACACCTAGTGAGTTCGAGCGATTCTATGATTAACGCGTTTTCAGATGGGTCTAAAAGATGACCAGCTATTTTGTTCCTTAACTCCTGACAACTGCCGCAAACATGTAGTGGATTTTATTAACCATGTCCTTGCTCTTAATAACTTCAAGTTCTATGTCGATGTGGAGGATTCTAATCCTCCCCCCATCCGAAAGCACGCGGATGCTCCAGCTCACCACCAGCCAGCGTCCTCCACTTGCTGCTCCAATGAGCTCACTCCCTCTGTTCCTCCCTCGCTTTCTCCAGTCCTCCAGAGCTCCACCCTCGTCCTCAGCCCAGAACCCGCAGCCCGCTCACGGCCTTCCGCCGCCTCGCGCTCAAATCTGCTGGAAGCCGCTCTGCGCTCGAGTCAGCCCGCAGCCGCCCCGCGCTCTGGGCCGCCGGCTTCTCGTATGTCAAGCCACATATGGCATAAGGACATTATGGACCATTATGGAATACTCTCTTGTTCGTCTCCGCTGGTTCCGTCCAGCCCTCCCACGTCTCCGCTGGTCCCGTCCAGTCCTCCAGAGCGCCGTCCAGAGCCCGTGCCTCCTGAGCGCCCTCCTGTGCCAGCGCCTCCTGAGCCAGCGCCTCCAGAGTGCCCTCCTGAGCCAGCACCTCCTAAGCCCAGTCCTCCTGTACCCTCCTGGGCTGACAATAGCCTTATTTCCCCCAAGAACCCTCATGTACTGTGTGCTCCGCCATGGCCGCCAGGACTGTGTACTTAGCCATGGCTCCCCGAGCTCCCTGATCCTCCATGGCCGCCTGGACTGTGTACTTGGCCATGGCCCCCGAGCTCCCTGACCTGCCATGGCTCCCCGGACTGTATGCTCCGCCGTGGCTCCCCGAGCTCCCTGACCTGCCATGGCTCCCCGGACTGTATGCTCTGCCGTGGCTCCCCAAGCTCCCTGACCCGCCATGGCATCCCAGACTGTATGCTCCGCCGTGGCTCCCTGAGCTCCCT
>JAHKKF010411943.1:0-10967 GCA_019740295.1 Labeo calbasu | reverse complement strand
GTACTTCTGATTGAGCTGAGGCTGGAATTTAGCGAGTTTGAAGTAAAAGTATTTGATGGACGTATAGTATGTGTCAGGAGCATTCACTCAGTATCATCGTCTAAGTTTTGACCGAGACGGATTTTAGCTGGTTTTGCATCTGAACTCTTTGTGTGTGTGTGTGTGTGTGTGTATACATATATATATATATTCAGATGCAAAACCCTTTAAAAGCCACTTCGGTCAAAAATGACATAATGATACTGAGTGAATGCTCTCGACACATACTATATGTCCATCGAATACTTCAGACTCGCTAAATTTCAGCCTCAGCCCAATCAGAAGTACTGGTACTTACGTAGAAATCTATACATGGGAGTAGTAGTGTTGGGAGTAACGCATTACAAGTAACGCGAGTTACGTAATCAGATGACTGTTTTTCAAGTAACTAGTAAAGTAGCGCATTACTTTTTAATTTACAATAAAACATCTGAGTTACTTTTTCAAATAAGTAGCACCAGTTACTTTGTTTTCCCATTTATTGACTGATAAGTCTCCAGTCCCCATATTGAGAGAAATTGGAAGTAAGTGCAGAAGTGTTGTGTGCACTATGAAAACATGATGTTACTGTAGTTCTAAACTAAATGTAACAAGCATTATTTTATCTCACAGATTCAGTATTCCTCAAAATGAATAAAAACAGTGAAATGCAAACTCAGAATATGATGCAAACCTGCATTATACGTTAACTAACACGAATACCCTTTATGTATTTATTCAAATTTTATTAACCAGTGTCTTTGCTGCTGACCCTTGATGATCCAATTCAACCACATTATAAGCAATAATTATAATTATAAGCAATTACTATACGTGAACTAACATTTGTGTTTCTTTTTTTATTGCTGAAGTGTGTTAAACTTTCTTATCCTGTATTCTACTGTGCAGACGTCAGTTTACTTTTTTCTTGAGCCTGATTCTTATTCCTTTCACTTTTGGTGTGAAAGGGCTTTTACTTTTGCCAAAAATAGAACTTTTTATATTAAAAGCAAAAAAGCAAGATTTAAAAAGTAATGCAAAAGTAACGTAATACATTCCTTTCCATAAAAAGTAACTAAGTAACGTAATTAGTAACTTTTTTTTAGGAAGTAACGCAATATTGTAATGCATTACTTTTAAAAGTAACTTTTCCCAACACTGCTTATTTTAAAGAAAAACGTCAGATGGCTTTTGCATCTGAACTCTTAGACTCTATATATGTATTTTAGATGGATTTAGAGGCTTTTGCATTTACAGTCTTATACTCTAATATAATATATATCTGCGGCTAATCTCACGAAATAGTCTGTTTTGTTTTTTATTCTGCATGTTAGTTGCACCACATGATTCTTTTTCTATTAAAAATTCATAAACGTTATGCAAAAGTACTTAAACAGTATTTAAAATTCTTTTCAAGAATCTCATCACTCTGAATCTTTTTTTACTCCATGCCCACCTCATGTAATTGACCCATTTTATGAGCAGAATGCATCAGTCAGTGAACAGACTAGATGTGTGCATGCTGTCTGAGACAAACAACCTTGATCTAACAATCAATACAGTCAATGCACTGCTCAGATTTTGACAGGAAAAACTGCTGCAGATGATGTAGATGAAAGCTTTCACCTAAAATCTAACGCAAGGACACTTGTGAGGCAGAAGCTGTTGACTCAAATGACTTTAAGGATGGATGTCTAGCATATATAGGAGTATTATTTATGTGCTGAGTCACTGGATCGAACACGACGGGCCATTAGAGCATTCTGTTCAGAACGGCACCGTTACCTTCCTCATAACTGCCAGATGTCACTTCATTCCAGCATAATTAAATCAGAGATGTTTGCCTCAGCTGGTCTCTCTCCATTACAATAATGAATTCATCAACCCCATGGCTCCATTTGACAATCACATCTCCATACACTGTTTGGATTCAGATTTGGATTTAGTGTAGTAATGGAAGGGGTGAACACGCTCTGATCAATAAGATGTGCATTGCCCTGATTAACCTAACTTTACCTTCACGTAAGAATAAATTCAGCACAGCTCCTCTGAGATTATTCCATGTGTCTGATGAAGAAAAAGAAGCCATTCTGGTGTCTGAAACCCATTTTTGCCATGTCCTTTGGTGTTGTGTGAGACTTGCTGAGACTTTATGAGCTTCATGAACATGTCAAACCACGTGCAGATGGGCCTCAAGGGACAGGAAACGCCTGAGAGGCGGCTAATAAAAGATGATGTATGCTTACATGCTGCAAGCTATTATAGCACATTATCATTATCCTCATTGTTAATTCACATTTGTGTACACAGGTAAAAAGGTATATAGTTTGGGGTTAGCCTTTGAATCCCACCATATATGATAATTATACATCATCTGAAAGCTTAATAAATAAGCGTTCCATTGATGTATGGTTTGTTAGGATAGGATATTTGTCAGAGGTACAACTATTTGAAAATCTGGAATCTGAGGGTGCAAAAACATCGAAACATTGAAAAAATTGCCTTAAAAGTTGTCCAAATGAAATTCTTAGCAATGCATATTACTAATCAAAAATTAAGTTTTGAGAAAATATCTTCATGGAACATGATTTTTACTTAATAACCTAATGATTTTTGTGAGTTTGCTATTCGGAGAAAAAAGCATCACATGGTCAATTGGACACTTGCAACAGTGACTGCAATTAAAAAAACTGAATGCTTTGCCATCTAGCTAAGATGAAAAAACATCCATAGGACAAGACATTCATTATTAGAGGTAAAAGGCGCTGTGATGGGTGGAACTCATCTACTGAAAGCGGGGCATGAACTCTGCATGAACCTCATTACACTGAACAAAAGCAGCAAGAGAACAGATCCAATAATGAAATGAACAGCTTCACAGATTATTTCTTAATTAAAAAGGATAAAGTGGAAACAACAGTAAGTGGATCCGAAAAAGCAAAATCACAGAATGCTCCAATAAGAAGCTTCCTCAGGAGTCTTTTTCCGTAATAAATCACCTACACTGTCTTTTTAGGTTCTAATGCCAATGAATATGTGAAATGTGTCTGTGACATCATAAGGAAGACATTTTAAAAGGTTGGTGAGACGTGCAGCACTGATCGATAAAGCCATCAGCGCAGAAGTCCATAGGAAGTTATTTATACATTATTTAATGAGTTCACAGTGCTGTGCATTTATGAGCAGCCTGTTTTACGGGATAGAGACCTATGGCTTATGTATGTTTACTATCATGTACTTAGTGCTACGCACTGCTTATGAATCCTATATGACAGAAGAGCACAGATTTAGTGTTTGTAAACCGTTACGAAGGCTACACCTTAGCTTACATTTAATAAAAAATCACAGAGAAGTGACAGAGAATGCAGTCGTTTAACCTATAATGCCTCTGAACACCGATCTTCCACAGGAAAACTTGCTACTGTATTGCTGTTACCACGCAGGACATCAATATATTCAGCACTGTAAAAAAAGACCAAGTCCAATTTTTGTCTTTAGTGCCACTGAAATACTGCAGTAAGATATGAGTCACATCATTCAAGGGATCTCAAAATCTCAGTTAGATATCACTGCCTATCTATCTATAATACAGCTCAGCAGTGAGCTCTGATGTTGAGCTACAGGAAAAGTTGAACTGTCCCTGAGCTCAAGGACACAAGCAGACTGATGAAGCTGTGAGGCCAGGGATTTACCGTCATTTGAAGCTCCACAAAAAACTTTTTGCTCTCAAGTTCGTTCAGAGAATCATCTATACTGGAAGAACCCAGATACCAACACATTAATCTAAATAACCTATAAAGAAATATAAAGAACTTTTATAATCTCCAAAGAACCATTTAGCAACCTAAGAGTCCTACACAACCCAAAATTCACAATAATACTAATATAATGAGGCAGCAATACTGGGTTGGTCCACATGTATCTGCAGCATTTACAACCATTACAACGTCAACATACTCTAGAAAAGCAACCTCCAAAACAGGCAAACAAGCGCAGCTTGGCACATTAAATTTACAAAGTTCTCTATCTGCTCATTGTCTCCTCTCATCAATAATATAAGCTCTTACTGAAAGATCAGTGCTGATAACAGTAAAATTGCCTCTCAATTTGGTGATAATGTAGTAGTACAATAATGTACTAGTAACATATGATGTTGTCAGTTGTATGTACAGAACATAACAAGCATCACATACACAGAAGGTGCCCATGATGCATTTGTCTTTCGTAATATTTCTGTCCTGTTCTTTCATCTCATAAAATCTGCCATGTATTTCATCAGGCTCAGAATCACATTGACTACAGCTTCCTTGTTAGTCAGCTGATCTGCTGTCTGTTATTGATTTAGACTGAAATTTCTAACACGACCGATCGCATTTCCATTTCAGGCCTGGACAATTGATCACAGTGCTCGCAGTGGGAGGGTCTTTGAGCTTCCCAGCAGCACTTGATTTAAGCAAAGTGTGCATCTGCAGCTAAATGAGGCAAAATTCTGAGGTGAAGTGAGGATATGAAGACCGAGTCATTGAAAAGCTCTGGTGCCGGTCTAAGCAGAAATGAAGTCTGGTCAGAATAATCATAATTTAACGGGAACAAAGCTATGAGGGACAGATGTACAGTCCCTTCAGTGGGTTGGACTTCTTCTGTACATTGAAGAAGATATGCATCCTGCAGATGCACAAAAAAATCAATAAAGGTATAGTAGTCCGGCACAGCTCTGTTTTCATTCACATCAAAAGAAATATGATGTTCAGCCTGACTTGGGCGCGTTCTCTATTACAAATATTTCTCAGTTACAAGTAAAGCTAGAAGGGCAAGCTTTTTTGTGTAATGAATTTACTTGAGATCCTAACAGACGCCTGGGAGATCTTGATTCTGTAATTGCTTAGTATGAACACAAGCAGACATCTTCAACTTTGACAGATGAGGTGAGATAATCCAATCCTTCAAATGGATTTATGTGAAAATCTGTCTGAAAAGAACTGAAGGGCTTGGCTAAAATATATATGCAGTATTATCTGCATGATAATGAGCTCTGACCTGCGGATACATGCGCAGCATCATTATCAGACTGACTTCAGGAAACTTCTTGCAGCATGACAGTGCATCACTGCACACTGCTAAAAGTGGCAGAGCTACAAGAAAAAACGGGAGAGAAAAAAAAAAAAGGGAGGGAGATCCGAGATCTGAGAGTGGAAGTCTGGCAGTCCTCCAGCCATTATAATTCTTCAAGCTCTCAAAGTCACGGTGGAGAGCAGATAGTATTACTGACGATCATTTTTCTGTGCACAGGGTATCGGCTAGTCTTTGTGGAGACTCTGACCTTGAAATGGAGCAGAGCCAACAGGAAGTGTCCTCCTCTCACTGCAGCACTGCTGCATTATCATGCACGTATGTGCCGTGACCACGGTCTGATGTAACTCGTGTGGGCAGGTAACCGGTAATAGTGTTTAGATTTGACACAACAATCGTCAAGCAGCTTCAAAGGGTCGTCTGCGTCACTATCAACGCCCATCTCAGTTAGTTATACGTCCAGGGCTTAGTCACAGGAGTGTGCAGCACAACTTACAAGATACAACACGTCTGCTTTGAAGGAACATGCTACACGACTGCACTCACATCCGGCTCTTACCTCACTCAACGTTGCTTAAATGTATAAACAATTAAAGTTCTTTGATCCTGAATGAATGGACAAACTGTACTGACAGGTTTACATAACCCTTTTCAACATTCAATGCAGATGCTTG
The DNA here is from genome assembly GCA_019740295.1 of Labeo calbasu. NCBI lineage: Eukaryota > Metazoa > Chordata > Actinopteri > Cypriniformes > Cyprinidae > Labeo > Labeo calbasu. The sequence continues at coordinate 5,205 of JAHKKF010411943.1, read as the reverse complement.
TATTTTAAGATGTGACTAGACCTAGACCCTTTGCTTTAACACACATATGCGGTGAAATAAATCTGATGATCCTCAGATTGTACTTACAGGTCTTTGGAACAATATCATTAGATTCCAGAGTTTGAGATGGATACTGGTCTGCAGTGCCATTCTGGACAGGTTTGAAGGTGCTCTTGGGGCTGGGTGGAGACACGGAGTTTGCGTGAACAGTCACTGCTGCAGTGGGCGTGAAAGCAGGCACCTTCGATGAGGGCACCTCAAAGGGTCTGGCCGTGGACTCCCCTTCCACAAAGACCTTGGGCTGTCCCGGGATGGACGGAGTCGACGGGGTGACCGTGGAGGGTGAGGCCGACACAGGGTTATGAGTGAAGTCGGAATTTATTATAGGGTCCTGACCTATGCGCTTGAGATCAAGGTGAGTCGGCGGCTCGTATTCAAAGATCTTGTCCACAAAGACCCACTTGAGGCCGGCGGTGCAGAGGGCCAGACTTAGCAAGCAGGCCAGGATGGGCAGGATGCAGATTTTTTCTGAGCGGATGCAGTTACTCACCCGCTCCAGCTCGAGGCACACGCAGCACGCGGCCACAGGCAAAGGCACGCATCCCAGAGGACCCCGCTCGGAGCCGTCGCTGCCCCCCGCCACGTCCTCCTCCGCTTCCTCGGGCGTCTCTTTCGTGGCCACTTCAGACAAGGCATCCGAAGGAGCCTCTTGAGATCCAAGTCCGGCAGAGATGTCCTCTGCCGCTTCTGACTTCATCTCTCCCCCTCGTTCGGTCTCTCAGAAGCAGCTGCGCAGACCTCCTCTAATGCTGCGGCAGGCATGCTGCCTCGTAAAGTGTTCTTTCCATTATCAGATCACCAGCGAGGGGGAAGGGACTCGGACACGATGCTCAACCGACTAACCTCGTTACTAAAGAGGAAGACTTCCGTGGCTCTAGTGTCTGTCGCCCAGGTTTGTTCTCACGGTCTCCAACGGAGCAGGAAGAAAAACACAGGCAGCAAGTCTATAAATAAGGCATATGCTCCAGAGGCAGGCGTGTGAGGCCGCCCGAGGGTGGATCCCGCCTCAGAGCGTGTCAGAGAGTCCCGGGGAGAGTGCAGCACTCACCTGGGGGCAGGGCTGGAGGAGGGGGCTGGCGCGTCTGGGCTGCAGTTCATGCTTTCTTGCGCTGCCGAAAACGGCTGAATCATCCGAAAGCAGCAGGTGCATGTCCGATCAAAGCGCCGACTCTTGGAGCGCTCGGTAAAGACTTGTGCACAGAACCGCACGGAAGGATGAGTAGATAGGAGTGAGGATTACACACACCCCTTTCACCCCTCCTCTTTCTCTCTCTCCTTATCCATCACACCAACACACACGTTCTGTCTCTCGCTCTGTCTGCTGTCTCGATCCTCTCACACTATGAACATTGAGCAGAGAGTCGGGCAAGTCTGTGCTTGATCCAATTAGGAAGAACAGCAGCGAATGAGACAGTCTCTCTCTCTCTCTTTCTCTCTCTCTCATTCAGTCATCATCTTTCTGCCATTGATTCTGCTGTGGATGAGGATAGAGTTGTATCACATACGTTGATGGGCTGCTTCTCAGGGGAATAAGCTGCTACTGTTTCTATTAGGTGGAGTAATTTTTGGAGTTTTTTTTCAATGGCTATTAAATAATACTGGTATCTAGAAGGCAGGGTGGGTGATGGCAGATATAATGATTAAAATGTAAGATTTAAATTTTGCACTGTCATGCAACAAAATCATTTTTATTATGATATAATCATTTTAAATTATAGATTTTTCTTTTATGTCAAAAATCATTAGGAAATTAAGTAAAGATCATGTTCCATGAAAATATTTTGTAAAATTCCTACTGTAAATATATCAAAACTCATTTTTCGAATAGTGATATGCATTGCTAAGAACTTAATTTGGACAACTTTAAAGACGATTTTCTCAGTATTTTGATTTTTTGCACCCTCAGATTCCATATACTGGCCAAATATCCTATCCTAACAAACCACACATCAATGGAAAGCTTATATATTCAGCTTTCTGATGATGTATAAATCTCAATTTCGAAAAATTGACCCCTATGACTGGTTTTGTTGTGCAGGGTCACATATGAGCCTATAAAAACTGCAGGTATAATAATTATACAAGAATTCACAAACTGCTGTCAAAGCTTTAGATGAAAGACCACAGTTCACTTCCCAATAGCACTGTATTTCATATTAATATTATTTGAGGTGTACTGCTAAAACATTTCACAAAACAGACTAACACAAGGAAACTGACACAAGGAATGACCACAGTTATTAAATTTTAAGTATTATCTTTTGTCAAAAAGGCTGTTGTGGCGTTAATAATAAATGAGAATAAAACATGAATGGAACCGTTTCATGAGCCCCTCGCAGCATCATTCAATCAAATGCCTGTTTTAAAATCACAGAGCTGATTTTTAAAGGCTAAACTGATTTGTTTGAGTAATGTTGGTATACATTCAGTCTGCCCTTTACTGTTCTATAATCACATTTGCCTCTACATGCTGAAGGAACGCTGACTCAGGGGCCGAGAGATCGCAGGCGGTCCAGAACCCCCACCCAGGACCAATAAATACTGAATGAGGAACAGACTCCATAGGGAATACTGCAGCCACACCGGAAATCAGTGTGCTTTAATATAATGAGACGTTTTCTTTACACGTCAATTGTGCTAACCATAGTAGAGCAAGGGCTTTTATAATTAACTGTTTTTGTCATTATCATGTAGTTCAAGTCATTCATTACTACTACTTCACTGCCATTAGATTCATTTGCTTCAGTGATCTCAAAATGAACCCAATTTCACAGCTGACACAGTGAGATTCATCTTTAATGCCATTATATAAAATGGAAGTGTAAAAGTGATATAACAAATGGCTGAATGATTTGACATGATTTAGCATATTACAAAGATAAAACAGGTGAATAAATTAAGGAGCCTTGAAATTAACCCTCTACATCAGTTAAGTTTTGTGTTTGGGTGAATTTCAACATATTTAATTAAAAAAATAAGAAATTATATTTGGCATTAAAAAAAGCCTATTTTTAATTGAAGTTTAAGTTTTTAAGTCTCTTTTTTTCAGTCTTATCTCCATCTATTGAGTTTTTTTGAGAGTTAAAATGCACTGTAAAAAACAATTTGTTGATTCAATAAAATAATTTGTTTCCCGACTGCCTTAAAATTTTAAGTTCAGTCAACTCAAAAAAGTTTAGTCAACCTGAAATGTTAAATTGTACTAAGTGACAACTTAGACATTTGAGTTCATTCAACTTAAAATTGTAAGGCAGTTGGGTAACAAGCCCAGCTTTTAAGTTTAACAATCCAAATAGTTTGTTTAGTCAACTCAAATATCTAAGTTTTCACTTAGTACAACTTAACATTTCAAATTGACTAAACTTATTTGAGTTGACTGAACCTACAATTTTAAGTCTGCGGGGTAATAAATTATTTTAAGTTGACTCATTAAATAAAAAAAAAGTTTTTTTTTACAGTGTGTGTCGTTAAAATGTAGCATAATATTCTTTGTCTAAAATGTAAGTTCTTTCTTGTAATTTTGGGGTGAGATATGACTTTATGGGTTTCATGAGAGTCACCCATTCATAACATAGGAGTCTCCAAATCTAGTGAGTTAACCCAGACTAAGACCATCTGTTTAACAGATTAGTCAGATTCAGACTCATCCTTGACATTGTCACTGGTTTAAATTATGACGTTCAACCTCACTCTTTTATACACACAAACATACACATTGCTTTCCACTAACATCAACTAAGCCCTCAAACACTTATGTGGACTGATAACTTGTTACCATTATCAGATGAGCTGGGATTAGTGACCACACACACATGGCATCAAGCCCCTGCAGGGGTAAATGAGGCGGATACGGAGGGGTTTAAGTCCCCTCAGGCCTGTTAAGCTGTCCCACATCTCATTGCCATTAGGCTGGGATTCAAATGTACACGAGGGTGTGTGTATGTGTGTAGGGTCATAAGGTCAGGTCAACAGCCATGACCCCTCACTCTCACAGAAAAGCAAATGGACTCTTATTGTATGGACAGATGTTAACGTCCTGCTGGACATACCAGCAACAACTAAGGAAAAAGTCATGTTCCTTATAAAAGGAAGGTTTACATATTTACAAACACAATTTAGTGACAGCTGTGATGTGAAACACTGTACAGCACTTATAGAGACCAACTATTAACCTTAGTTTACATGTCTACATCAGATGTACTTGTGAAGAATGACAACAATGAGTTCAGAAGAATTCAGAAAGTTACTTCTTAAAATAAAATAAGCTACCAACAAAGGCTTTAGGGGTCATTCCACAAAATCTGTGCCTTTTCCACTTGGAAAAAGTGAAAAATAAAATAAGTTTAATCAATATTTTAAATATCCATGAAATGAAGACACCATAAAATGACAAGAAATTGTATTGTGCCATCTTGGGCTATGTAATTACTTTTTAATGACTAATTTTCTACCTCATATTTTGGTATTTTTGTCAACACTGTTACCAACACAAGCGTTATTATTAGATACTATAGTTTAATTAGAACTCATATGCCACTGTGCCAATGATTTAGGCTACATAACACACCAAGGATAAAATGTTTACATAGAAAATCTTTAAAAACAGGGTCAAACCTAATCAATGCCATCCCTGTTACCCACGTCAAAACCTGTTACTCTAAAAAGTATTGCTAGCTTATAGTCAAGTTCACAAAAGCACATATTGTACTTTGAAAGGATTTTACTTGTAGATATTGATTATATTAAATGTAAGAAATAATTGTTTAAATTTACATTTTTAAAGTGGTAACAGGATTGACATTGCATGATGATAAATCATCAAAAATAGAACATTATAGATGAGTGAGGGAAACATTCTTGTGTTTTAAAGGTGCAATAGGAGATCTTGGAAAATGCTAACTCTAGCCTGATAGCACTAAAAGTGAACATCCCACCCTCCCTGCAAATCGCCGTCCAAAGCCACGCCTCCCGAACACATGAACGCACACAGACTAGACGAGCAGAGACAGCATTACTACAATACATTGTAACACCCATTTGAAATGTTCAACAGTCCAGATAGAAAAACTGTGTGGTTCTAATAATGCACGGGAGATTTTTCCTGATTTTTACACGCAAGAAAAAATGTACACAAACATGCATTCA
>JAHKKF010411844.1:0-24563 GCA_019740295.1 Labeo calbasu | reverse complement strand
TATTACCATTTGAATTGTTTGCTGTTATTGTTTAAATATATATATATATATATATATATATATATATATATATATATATATATATATATATATATATAAAATGTGTGTTGTATCTTTATAGGTGAAATAATATTTAAAAATTTTACTGATTTTTAAAATCTGAATCAGTAGCAGAACTGCACAAACCAAGATATTCAGTCTCCCCTCACCGTGGAGCAGAGGGAGAGAGAAAGATGTGCATTGTTCTGCGTAACTCCTTTAGACAGGAAACAGCAGTGAAAAAAATCTTTTAGCTGTTGTGCCTTTTTGTCTCTTTTAAAATCTAGACAGATTTTTTACTGTGTCAGAGGATTCACTGGATTTACTCACGTACAGCCCAGCAGCACCAAACTTTAGGGACCTGATCAGTATAGATTTTTTTGGTTTTGGTCCTTTGAGGTCAGATTTATCTGCCGGTGATAAATAGTATAGGTATATCACTTAATTTAATGTACTTGATCAACTGTAGTTATATCATTTTGACAGATAGGTTATCTGTAGTATGGTCTTAATCTGTACAAGATAAATAATCTGTCAGATAAGTAATCTGTAGTATGGTCTCAAGGCTTTAAAACCTGAGGACATATTTAAAATTGTGGGGATCGCTTTCTTTTAAGCCTAGAAATATGTATTTAAATCCTAATAATCTGACGTACAATAAAAGCAATATTTAGAACTTTTTGGGCACTATTCAAATATTATGAGATAACAAAGAGGGAAAACTGCGCCGTCTAGTGGTGTGTCATTGTAATCCTTATTTGACATGTAGAATGGTTTGTGTAGTATTGAATATAGAATATTGCATGTATTAAGTCGTCCTCGCATCATTTGTTTTACGTGTTTTACCATTATAAAATATATAACTACATATTTATTACCTTGAAATGCAACATTGCCAGAGTTGCCAGTAGAAATTTTCAGTGTTTTTGTGGTCTGTGGCCGTGTTCACAAATTGGCAGCGGTCCTTTGAGTCTCTAATGTTCTTTATCTCGGCTCGTAAATATTTTAAACCACATGGGATCACAGGCATGTGTGCTGGAAACAGGTCGACCTGAGCTGTGAAAGTTTCACCAAGCGCTAGGAGAAGTGTGTGGGTGTCTCTCTCGCTGTGTGTGTGTGCAAAAGGACGGACCTCTTTGTGACTCAGTCCCCGCCCTGTTGCGCAGCGGAGGCGCAGCTAATTCAGGGAGTTTTGGAGAAGAGCTAGATGGAGGACTGTTTTTTCCTCCCTTGTGATTTCCCGAAAGGCTTACAGCCGTCATGAATTATGTTAAACTTTTTTCTTCACCTCGCTCGAATCGGATTGCGTTACGCGCGACATCGTAGCGCCACTTTGTTGGGAATATGGATTCTGTAAGACGAAAAAGTTGAAACTTTTCCCCTCCCCGGATCGCACATAATGGAGAGGAGACGCTCGTGGCCCGTGCTCTGCCTCGCGCTCTCCCTCATGCACCTCTCAATCGCGTCCGGTGAGCTCCGTTATTCGGTACCGGAGGAACAGAAACCGGGGTCTGTCGTTGGGAATATAGCGAGGGATTTGGGTCTCAGCGCGATGAGGAGTACTGAAAGAAACCTACAAGTCGTGTCGGGATCTAACGCGCAATATTTCGAGGTAAATCCTAACGGTGTCTTAGTTATTAAAGAGACTATAGATAGGGAGCGCATTTGCGCTCTAAGTTTGACTTGCTCTTTGCACCTTCAAATCCTTCTTCAGAACCCTTTAGAAATTCACAGAGTTCTTGTTCAAATTGATGATGTAAACGACAACGCGCCGCAGTTTCCAAACGTGAATGCATCGCTAGAGATTTCCGAGGCGGCCGCTCCAGGGACGCGGTTCCGTCTGGAGAGCGCACGCGATCCCGATGTGGGCATTAACTCTCTACGCACGTACAGCCTCTCCAGCAGCGATTATTTTGTTTTAAACGTGGAGACCAAAAGCGACGGCAGTAAGTTTCCAGAGCTCGTCCTCGAAAAGGCTGTGGACCGGGAGGCGCAGGCCGCGTTTCGCCTCTTGCTCACGGCCGTGGATGGAGGACAGCCGGAGAAGTCCGGGACCACCCTCCTGCTTATTAAGATTCTGGACGTGAATGACAACGCGCCGGTGTTTGATGAGCCGGTGAAAAGGGTTAGTCTTTTGGAAAACTCTCCTCCAGGAACGCTTGTGACTAAACTGAATGCCACTGATGTGGATTCTGGGATAAACGGGAAAATATCTTACTTATTCAGTAAATATACGCCAGAGAGAATACTTAAAATGTTCAGTGTTGATTCTAAATCAGGGGAAATCCGTGTTGTGGGGGATGTGGATTATGAGGAAGCGAATGTGTATGACATCACAGTTCAAGCCAGGGACGGAGGCTCTCCTGCCATGGAGGGCTCATGCAACATTAAAGTGGAAATAATCGACGTGAACGATAACACTCCAGAGGTGACATTAACCTCACTAACCAGCCCCATCCAGGAGGATGCTGAAACAGGCACTGTTATTGCGTTAATCAGTGCAAAAGACTTAGATTCTGGGGATAATGGAAAAGTCACACTTAGAGTATCCCCAGGGCTTCCGTTTAAACTAAAGTCAGCCTTTGGAGAACACTACACACTTGTGACCGACGGTCGTCTAGACAGAGAAGTCATTGATGAGTACACTGTTGTTGTCACTGCGACTGACTCCGGTTCGCCTCCGCTATCTTCTCAGAAGACTTTTGCGGTTCGTTTATCAGATGTGAATGATAATGCTCCAGTGTTCTCGCAGAACTCCTACTCAGTGGATGTAGCTGAAAATAACGCTCCTGGTACTCCGATAGTAACCGTTTTGGCATCCGACCCAGATGTTGGAGACAACGCCCGATTGTCATACTCCATCCTCCCAACTACCATCCATGGCAGTCCCATTTCCTCATACGTCTACATCAATCCTGAAAACGGGAACGTCTTCACCATGCGCTCTTTGGATTATGAGCAAATGAATGCATTCAAGATCGAAGTGCAGGTGCGTGATGCTGGAACGCCGCCGCTGACGTCTAACATCACCGTGCATGTTTTTGTGGTTGACCAGAATGACAACCCACCTGTCATCCTTTACCCAACCCACTCTGAAGACGAAGGGCTCCGGCTGACCGTCCCGCACGGTGCACCTGTCGGCCACCGGGTCAACAAGATCGTCGCTGTTGACCCCGACAGTGGCCACAATGCTTGGCTCTTCTACAGCATCACTGCAGGAGACGATTCATCGCTGTTTCACATCGAACCACACACGGGCGAACTGCGTACCGCACAGAAACTCATGGACGATGAACAGGGTGGTAAAACCCACCCATCTTATAACTTCATAGTGGTTGTGCGAGACAACGGCCAGCCAGCTTTGTCCACTAGCGTTTCGGTTACAGTTACCATAGAAGAAAAAAGCCCAGACAAATCTACAGACTTCCGTATAACGCCACACAAGGGGACTGGTATGACGGATGTCACTCTGTACCTCATCATCTCATTGGGCTGCGTGACATTGGTGTCGCTCTTGACCATGGTGGTGCTCTTGGTACGATGCATCAGGCACAAGGGTGGTTCGATGTGCTGCTATTCCAGAACGGGCTTCCGTTCTAGACACTCCTACCAGCAGAGAGCTCATAAGGACCTTCACCTCCAGCTTAACACTGATGGACCCATTAGGTATATGGAGGTGGTCGGAGGGCCTCAGGAACCTCACACAAGGACCTACAGGCCTTGCTACTCAACGCTCTCCAGCAGGAGTGACTTTGTGTTTGTCAAGACTCCCATGTTGAGTCATAACAACACATTAAACATGACTTTGACTAGGAAGCACTTAATGAACTCAGCCAATGAGGTGAGAGCATACTCATCCCCACAGCCAATCAGATTCTTCACTGTTGAGTCACACTAATGGATTTTTTCACTACCACTCAAAAGTTTGGATATGATTGGATTTTTTTTTCTTAAGTCTTTTTGCTTATCATTTTATTTTTTATTCTTTTAAAATAAAATTTATTCCTTTGATGCAAAGCTGAATTTTCAGCATCATTATCTTCACTGTCACATGGTCCTTCAGAAATCATTCTAATATGCTGATTTGGTGCTGTATTATCAAGTTGTTGCTCAAATTTTAATGGTTATTATTATGGATGTTGAAAACCACTTTTGCTGCTGCTAAATATTTTTGTGGAAATATTTTTTTGGGGTTTCTTTGATGAAAAGAAGCTTCAAAAGAAAATATTTATTTGAAATATAGATGTTGTCACATTATAAATGTTTTATTGTTCTTTTGATCAATTTAATACATCTTTAAAAGATTAAAAGTACTGATTTTTGAATTATTATTATCTTAATTACCCAAAACATTTAAATCGTAGTGTAGTATGGTTTCCACAAAAAATATTAAGCACCATTGTTTTCAATACTGATAATAATCATAAATGTTTCTTACGCAGCAAATCAGCATATTAGAATTATTTCTGAAGGATCGTGTGACACTTAAGGCTGGTGTAATGATGCTGAAAATTCAGCTTTGCATCACAGGAATAAATTACATTTTACAATATGTTCTAATAGACAACAGTTATTTTAAATTGTAATAATACATCACAATATTACAGTTTTTACAGAATTTTTGATCAAATAAATACAGCCTTGGTGAGCAAAAGAGATATCTCTCAAAAACATTACAAAATGTTAGTTAATCCAAACTTTTGACTGGTAGTATAGGTGAAAAAAAAAATAAAATATATATATATATATATATATATATATATGTATATATATATATATATGTTTCAGCCTCAAAGCTGGTTATTACTCATGCTGAAACCTCTTTTGTTTTCTCTGAGTTTATTGATGTTTTTGACCATAGTTTGGTTTCATATGAAGCAGCTGGGTAATTTGTTAAATATGCTTCAAGTGTACGTCATAGTACCATTTTTATGATTTAGTAACAGGCTTCCAAAAGCTGCATCAGACTGGCAGGGTGTGAGTCCTGTGACTAAACAGGAAGAGGGAGGAAGGACAAACAAGAAAGATGTGGGATCACAAAGGAAAAGCGTGCAGATATATTAGGAACAAAAAAGAAAAGCATTTAGCAGAGTCTGGATGGTGTCAGACAAGAAGGGAGGAGAAAATTAAGCCACAGTAAGGAAAGAGGCTTAGAGTATTGGATTAACATGAACTTTGGGATTTTAGAGTTGGAAACATGGCTGTCAGAGAGAAAAAAAAAGCATTTAGATTAGTGGTTCTCAACTATTTTTGCTTTTACATTGGAGACAAATTGTTTATTATACAAAAGTAAACATAAATGTCTTTGAACTGGAAAAACAAGACAAAAATACTGAGTTTTGCAGTGCACTGGTTTAGATGGAACACATGAACAGAAATATTGTGAGTGCTCAGAACAGAAACTCTAAAGCAAGGTTGAAAGAGACATGGATAACAGATGGACAGGAAGAGGAACAGACCGACAGACAGAAATGAGGATTTGGATGGGGGAAGGAAATGGCGGGAAAATGACGGATGGGAAGAGAGAGAGAGAAATAGGAAGTAGGTAGTGAAAGAAAGAGGTGGCGGAATAACAGGATTCCAGAGGTCATGCATTGACCCCTGACTTCCTGTTGTGCTGAACTCATGTTATTGATTCCACACGTCTAAGTCATGTGACCTATTCTGTGTGTCACATCTGGGATATCCCATAGTAAATCTCCACAGTAACTGTGAGTCATTTCTCATTTACATGAACCCTTGTGTGGGGACTTATCAATTTATAGTTGAAAGTTCCTCCTGTGTTTTTTTGGCATGTGACGCGGTTATTTGTAGAGTTTTGGTCAAGTGTTATATGAGTTTGCTGTTTGTTTAAACGGAATTCCTCCATAATCTCCTGTGTTTATGTCTGTGGGGGATCAGCCTGAGAAATGGAGGTTTTCCTCTTTCTTTCTCCCATTCTCTCCGTTCGGGACCTAATGTCCCATCTCTAAGTCTCCTGAGAGTCGTTCTGTCTCTCGGGTCACTGGGCTGCCATCTGGCTCTGCTATCATGACACGTGCTCTGTGTGTGTGTGTGTGTGAGGAGGCAGGCATGAGTTTCAATAGGGATGGAAGAATCACTAATGGACCTGAGGACAGAGAAAGTGCTGTGTGTGTGGTCCTCCTGATCCATAACAGATTCTAGACCCACAAGAATAATTTTGATAATCTTGCATTGGTTACTCTTCATGGTTTCTTCCCCTTTCTTTTTCTTCCATTTTACCATCTTTCTTTCCAACTTTCTTAAAAGTGAATCTCACATAAACTGTCAAAAGAAAGTCTAAATCATTTTGTGTTTAAAGAAAACTTATAATTCCAGAAATGAGAACTTATTGCCTTTTCTTGACAATTGCACAGTCTACATCTATTTTTCATTATTGTAACATAAACACACATAAAAATTAATTAAATTGTATTTTTAAATGTAAAATATTGAATAATAATCTAAAAAAAAAAATGTCTCATCTCAGCTCAAAAGTAATTTCAAGTAACCCAGTGCTGGGTAAATATTGGACAGAACACATGCTGGGTTATTTTGACCCAACTGGTATAGTTATTTTTTTTTTTTACCCAACATGCTGGGTTGTTTTATTTAAGTCAGCTATTGTTTAGAAAATATTAATAATGATTGCTTAAAATGGGCTGGAAATTAAAAATTACACACAGAATTTTAGAGGCAACAGCAATAATCAAAAGATGAACATTTATTATTAAGCAAGAACACCCATGGACAAAAATATAAAACAAATTGACTTTATTTGGCTGAATACAGCATAGTTTACAATATTTAATATTTAAACTCATTTAACGAAGAATTTTTGGAAAAAAAAAAAAAATTTAAGTATATTCAACCTTTCTCTGTAATCGCGGTGATGAAGTCGGTGATGGGCTGCTGTTCGCTGGGAGAACTATGAACCTCAGACTGTGGCCTCGCGTTTTACTCGTAGCTGAAAGATGCCGTAATTTGCGCATAAACAAACAGTATTTAGATTAGAGAACATATTTTGACATCAAATGAAATTAAAGTCAGTATTGCAATAAATAAAATCAATTTATGTTATGCAAGGGAAAAGGAGTTTCCATCATGCGAAACGACCAAGTAGCGTTGGAAATGACCGCTGCTGTGCCGACGCAGCTGACATCCTTGTGAGTTGTGTTGCATAAAATAATATTATTTGCAGCACAGTAAAGACTTTATAAATGGAAATGTATACAAACCTTTATTTTGCTAAAAAAGTGCACCAAATTGACAGCGCTGAGAACTGTTCTTTCTTGCAGAGGATGCAAAATTCCAACGCTCTGACTGTAACTCAGTACCTGGGTTGTTTCGTCGAAGACAGGTTCAACCGAGCGGTTGGGTATAAAAAATAACCCAATATTTAATAACCTATTAAAATTGACCTAGCAGCTTAGTAACAGAAAAACTACCCAGCACCTGGGTAAACAAATATTACAAATAACCTAATAAAATGACCCAACAAGCTGAACCCAGCATTTGGGTGAGGAAGAAAAAAAAAAAAAACAGATTTCTTTCTTTATCTTGCCCCCTTTTTTTAATTCTAATTTTAGAAATTTGAATTTGTTCATTTTCATTGCAGTTCAAGGAAAATATGCATTCATTTTTATTTTTAAAATTAAAATATTGATTAGGAATTTGATGAGAATAATAACTATTAAAATATCCAAAACAAATGACAGTAGTGAATTTTGTAGGAAATATATTTAACTAAAATGTCTTATTTCTTTATCTGTACCTTTTGAAAGTGTAATGTGATCTAACCATATTTATGTGAAATCCATCTGTTTATATGCCAATATTTATGCTAAAACCACAACTGAATACATGCCAGACAGTTTTATGAGTTGGAAAGATTCCAAACTACAACTGACCAAAACACTTCATGCGGTCTAAAGATGTGTTACTTTCTGGATTTGTTGACTTTCTGCAGTCATGTTATGATATGTAAACATATTTTATGCTTTTCTGCCAAATTTGTCCATGTTTTCAGATGAACCCATTTCACTGTGGTTCTCTTTGATCCTGTTGACATTGCTTTTCTCTGAAGCTCTTGTAGTGTCCTACTTTTATTCTGTTTAGGTCTGACTATCCTGATCAGTACAATCAGACCGTGGTTGGTTGGACTAAGTGGTTTTGCCATTTTGCTAGATGGTTCAAGTCAAAAGTGTTCATATTTGGTCATTAATTAACTTTGTCAGGGTTTATAGTCAAATGCAACTGCCCTTCTGTTTCTAGTGATAATGTGTGTACAGTTTATACAGAGAGCGGCCTGTAATGTGTTTACATTATACAAAGAAAAATACATCTTTACGGAATCAGGTATCTTCCTGTTCGGTGTGTGTTTCTATTGTGTGGTCAGGATATATGTCACATACAGATGTTTTCCATGTGATCTATGAAAACGGATGTCTTATATAAATCTAGTTTGTTCATTCACAGGATCTTTCAGAGTTGATATACCGACCCAGATGCTCCTGGTTCATGTGTGTGTGCCAGATGTAAAGCTACAGATAAAGACTGAAGGGTTATGAATTATAGTTATAATAAAAGTATAAAATTCATTTAAGTAAGCTACTATAGTTTAGTATCTGTAAGGTAAATGTATGAATTTATTACAGTCAAGTGGCTTGTTCTTTTGTTGTTTCTTTTATTATAATTTTGTGTTGTTGCTGCTCAAGTTTTAGCATGACTGATTTGATACACACACTCTGCAATAGTTCAAGTGTGTGTATTTTTATACATACAGTAGGTGTGCTTCATCCTGCTTTAGCTTGTGTGCAGAGCATTAGTGTGTTTACAGATGTCACACAGACCTTTAGGCGTATTTGGTGTGTGTGTGTGGTGTTTGGGAGCATGACACATCTATTGTATGTTAGTTGTATAAATATTCAGGATGTAAATATAATTATATGAGGGACACTTCCCACCTGCAACTGTGGCCTTGAGGTAATTTGGCAAGGTCAAATTGTGTGACCTCGTTCTGAATCTTGAATTAAAAATGGAACAGTGAAGTCTTATGGCAACAATGTAACAGTACTGTTGAAAAACAGTATGTGCTATACAGTATATACTCATGAGACACACAAACACCCCATTATGGAAGATTTGGCTTTATTTTCTGACATTCCTGCAGGCAAATGTATCCTTCACGCTCACTCGCTCTGAACTGTTTGTGTCCTTGCCGAATGAGTGTTTTGTACACATCAGGATATGCAGGAATCATTACTGTCTGAAAGACTCTGACCCTGAATGTGACTAATGTTGTGATTGTTCTGATTAATCTGATGTGGTTTGGTGTATACATATCTGTGTGCAGAGCGAGGTGTGTTTGTATTCAGGTCAGAGTCACCTGTGCTCTGTTTGTGAGGTTTAGGATTGTATATTTATGGTTTTCTTGGATATTTGGCTATACTTCGTTAACAAAATTGTTCACAGACAACATCTAATTAGGGCAAAAAAAAAAACAAATGTAAAATGTAAAAACCATATAAATATTTTTTTTCCTAAACCTAAATACTTTTTCTCATACAGTTTGGCTAGTCATGTAGCCATTGCATTTTACAATTGCATGTTTATTGGTTTACCTGCCTATACTTTCTGACAGAATTTTTTCCCAAAAGTAGTCTAAATTGGGGAAAAGAAGCTATATATATTAAATTTATTTCCCCATTTGTCCCAAAATAAGTTCTTTTTTTCCTTCATTTGTTCCAAAATAAGTAAATATTTTTTTCCCTAAAACGCTAAATACTTTTTAGTACAGATTGGGTTTAGGTTAGTAGCTATTAGGTTTACAATTATCAGTGTTGGGAAGGTTACTTTGGAAATGTAATAGGTCACAGATTACAATTTACCCTATTTAAAATAGCTTTTCTACATTTATATTAATTCATTCATCAGATGCTTTTATTCAAAGCAACTTACAAATAAGCACAATAGAGGCAATAAACTTTCAAAATCCTTGATCTTTTGAATTAAGATTATAATCATTTAATTTTAAAGCACAGCCACCACAAAAACAGACTTTACCTTTACCTCTTTTTACTTTGAGACCATTCTGAGGTTAAACACAGATTTAAAATCATAACAAGAAATAATAAATAACACAAAACGTATTCAGCTATAACTCCCTTTGTAATTGTTAACATTTAAATAATTAACTGTAATTTAATTGACCCTTTGCCAGGAGTTTGACTAACAGGCGATCTGACCAATCATAACTCCGAATCTGCCATTTTTGTCCGACAAACAAACCAGACTGGAGAGTAGATTAACGTCAGTGGACTTGAACTTGAAAAATAGTATGTATTGACGTCTATCTGCGGTTGATGCAGATGACTTCTGAGGTTCATGTCTACTTGATATTTTAACTAGTAAAGGGGAAGAGATAATTGGCTAACATACTGCTTGCAATCTGTCATGAAACATCAAAGAGCCACAAAACTGTGTTTATTGTTTGAACTTCTTACAAAATTACATCATTTGAAAGCTAAGACTTTGTTTCATACCTTAAGAAACCTGCTCTGTCTTGTCTGTCAGCACGTTGTCAGTTTTCTCTTTGCTTCAATGTATTTTTCACTGCGTGAGAACATGATGTGTGGCATCAGACCGCCATGGCTTGTCAGACATAGTAACACTTTTGAAGGAGGACGGGTCTTTGCGAAGGGTCAATTACACATTTACAGGTTACAGTTACATTTATTTAGTAATTAAATTGCATAACTTACATAAATTACATTACATGTAACTAGTTACTCGCCAACCCTGATGATTGTGTTTATTGGTTAACTTGGTTATACTTTGTGATCAAAATTGTCCCCAAAAGTTGTGTAAATGTAATACTTTTTATAATTAATGATTAATTATAACAACTAGATTAACTTAAACCTGACCTGTGTGAGAAAACATTTAACACTATATAAATAAACATTTTTATATAAAATATTTTGTGTACATTTATATAAAAACTATACAAACCAACAGTCAGTCCTCATTTATGTATTTTAGTAGACTTGTGTACATTGTGTGTATTCTCTAAACTCAGCTGTTGTTCATCTGGCATTTGTGGGTGTTGCTTTTGATGCAAATATGTGACCCTGGACCACAAACCAGTCTTAAGTACCACGGGTATATTTTTAGCAAATGCCAAAAATACATCGTATGGGTCAAAATTACCGATTTTCCTTTAGGCCAGAAATCTTTAGGATATTCCAGATTTTCAAATAGTTGTATCATGGCTAAATATTGTTATAGCCTAACAAACCATTTATTCAGCTTTCAGATTATGTAGAAATCTCAATTTAAAAAAATTGACCCTTATGACTGGTTTTGTGGTTTTCTTGTCTTTTTGTCTTATTTAAATATATGGGAATATGGAACTAAATGAGCTTTAAATGCTGTTTCATGTGAATTTCTAACCATTTAAGTAACTTTTCAGTCTCTTTGTTTGGTTCTGTCTGTTTCTTTTTCTCTCTGTTTGCTAATTTGGTCTTGATTAATTTGGAAATTCGCCATTTCACTGCACAATAAGAGAATGCAGATGAAAAAGAGTTCAAAGTTCTAGAACTGAAAAGGCTGTTATTATGGTGTTCATCTTAATCATATAAGTATTTTTATTTTGGGGTTTGTGACATTTTAAAGAGATAATATGTAGTGTGTGAGTGTTTTCTGTCCTGAGGATGGAATCACAATGGTCTTTCTGTCTTTGGCCCAATTAGTCACAGAGCTTGTTTCTTGCTCACTGGAACAATCCTGGACTCTCTCTGAGAGAGAGAGTGTGTGTGTGTGTGTTCAGACTGAAACGCTTGAATTCCTGCTCATCCCAGCTGCGTTTCAGAAGCGCTATCATTATTAATTGCACTGTATTTGTGTGTGTGTGTGTGTATAACCGTAATTTATTGAGCAGTCATTCGTTTCAAATGAAACCTTTCTAGAAGTCATTTGTCAAAGTTGCTTCTGACATTCATTTAGACTTTATCGTACTCATGTTTCCTTTGGCACTATGTAATAAAGTGAACAAGTCTCTTGTTCTCATGGTTTTGGTCACATGCTGCGTCCTCAAGGTCACACTGAAGGCCGGCACCGCATACAGGATATGCACTTACATCACTTCTCAGTCCCTATGGCAACAGCGAGGTCACACAAATAGACTTGCAAATGAATGGTGCTGTACTTTTTCTTTCCTTTTTATATGTCATTACTCATGCTTTCCTTTTGTCTTGTTACAGCAAAAACCACCCAGTGCTGACTGGCGTTTCACCCAGAACCAGAGGCCCGGGCCCAGCGGGTGAGTAACACACACACACACACATACACGTTCCCAAAGATTTGCATTATGTAAAGGCAGAAAGTCGCCTCTTTTGCGAGCAAAACCATTTGCATTTAATAAAAGGTTAGCACACTGAGATGCTATGTATGTGTGTGTATAGAATAACAGAAGATGTACAGAAATGAATTTGCATGCAGATTTGCTTGTGTTTAAGAAATATAGGGTGTGTTCAAGCTAGTATTGTGTGCACTTACTACTTATTGCATATATAGTGCTAGATATCCAAAAAGAAAGAGAGAAGCAAGAAGAGAAAGAATGTAGCTGTGCTGAATCTTAATGTTCTCCTCTTAACAAAATGGCTGCTGTTTTTCATGTGCTTTCCCCTCCACCCCCAACACTTCAGTCTGCCAAGAGAAAGAGAGTGAGAGGCCAGAAAGAGTAAAAGAGGGGGACAGTGAGGTTTATTGCCATGCTAATGCCTGTTATAGTCAAGCATTGTGCTGAAACTGATTGGAACTATTAAGATGCCAAAGAGCTTTGACTATTTCAGTGTGATTGACAGCGGGTCACCCAATCAGATGCTCTTTAGGGGGAGGGGCCAGTCACAGGCAGCCAATAGGGCAGCCAATCTCTCGTGTGCCAGTGTTCACAGCGCATCGGTTTCCATAACACACGTTACACAACACATTCCATCCTGACAGGACCCAGTTTGAAAGAAGCCATTTGGAAGAAATTAAATCTTTTTGTTTAGTTTAATTTGGCAGCACTGCATATATAGCAGCAGGCCCAAAAATCTGTGTGTTGGAAGGGTTATTACACTGTAAAAATTATTTTTCAAGGTTGTAAACAAAAAAAAAGATAAATTGAAGTATGTTTGGCAAGAAAATACTATTTCAATCTTTCTGCATTAGGATTTCATGTTTAATTAATTTACTTGTCATTTTTATAATTATTTGTGAAATTTACTAGCAATTTGAGTGAAAATAGTTTTAAAGTTAAACTATATGAAAATCATGAAACAATGATATAAACTTTAATAAATAAATAGAAATAAAATATTAAAAGAACTTACTAAGTTACCAAGGCAGCATTTCTCATTTTCATTTGGCTAAACGTACTAAAATAATTCAAAGTAAAAGTGCTAATAAATTAAATAAATTAAGTAATAATAATAAGAATAGTTATTATGAAATATTATATATAAATAATATTAATAATATATATACTAAATAATAACAAACAGAACAAAAATATTGTACTAAAATTATAATAAACACTCATTCAAATTATGAATTAATACTATAGTTTTCAAAACTATAGTATCCCAATGATGCTAAAATAACACAGTGCTTCAGTTTTAAACATATTTACATTAGTTTCTGCCAAAATGCCATAGTTAATATCAATCTTTTTTTTCAGTTCCTTCAAGTTCCAGCCTACACACGTAAGATGGACGCCGCCGAGTAGGCTGAGGTATTGAAGTGTAGCTAGTGTCCCTGCTCGTTCCTGTAGGATCAGGTTCCTCATTTGAGACTATAGGTGCTGCATTAGTGTCCAATAGTGAAGCTGGGGCCCTCAGGGGCCGTTCTGCTCATAGAATAGAATAGAAAGCAGTGTGTAGAGTTGTGTACATTAGTGTATGAGTAGCTTCAGCCTTGTTGCAGTGCATCCCACGGTTTTGGATCCGTGAAGGGAATTGCACAACAAATAATGACGTAATGTCCTTTGTGTAAACATTTGTAAGGGGTTGTATGAATGAATAGCTACACACAATGACATCTTAGACCATAACTCATGGTTTTGGACAACTTGCACAACCTGGTCCACGGGAAGTGATTATCTGACCACAGGATGTGATAATGCTGACCGCAGGAAGTCTGATTTCCTGCAAGTATGATGAGACGCTGATTGAGGAGAAATGAGCCATCTTATCTGAATGGGAACTTTTGTCTGTTGTCTCGAAGTCTTGTGCCAGGATATGGCAGGTTAACCCGGTTTGCATTGTTCTGTGTGTAAAAGTGGCAATGGTTGAGTGGTTAAAGATCTGAACTGGTGGTCCAAATGACAGTGGTCTCAATGGTCTCAAGACAGTTTGATCTTTACTGTCAGTACTGATGCATCAAATGAACAGAGTAAATTACTGCTTTCAGATCAGCTCTGGTTCTCATTAGGGTTGTTCCCTCAAAAACAACATCACAATGTTTTTTTCCTCAGCTTGGCACTGTGAGTTCATCTCTTTTGAAATGCTTGGCAAAAACAGTGTCTTTCCCTCCTCAAATGTCTGCCCTTCATTCTTTCAGTCTTTCTGTAATTTTTTTTTTCTTCACATGCTTAAACTACATTTTTGTTCTTAAATGTTTTAGACTTGGAATTTTCTTTTTCTTTCTTTCTTGCCACGTTTTCCTGTCTTTGAGTTTTTAGTCGTCCTCTCCCACTCGTCCTGTGGTCGTGTCTTGTATGCAGATGTTGTGCTGCGCCGCAGCGGTTGATTGTCTGATGTCTGTGGTGTTAGACGGTTTTACAGCCGCTGGGCTCATTTAAGACAGGAAGTGAGACCCCACGAGATCCTCAATTCAGAGACAGATGGCTTTTAGCATTAGCATCTCATCCTCTCTCAGTGCTGGAGAGAGTGGTTAGTAATTCATATTTATTTTAATTTTGTCCATACAGAATGTGAGATGGTGGGTTCGGTGGTTTTGTTTATGACCTGATTTATGACCTGATTTTTCCAGCTTGTGTTCATTTTACTTGGTATGTTTGGTTCAAGTTTAACCAAACGAAGGGCTTCAGAACAGTAAACAGCCTGCAGTAAACAATTTAGTTGTTTTATTTTTTTGTTTGTGTATTAATAATAATGTAATTATTAAAGGATTAGTTTACTCCTGAATTAAAATTTCCTGATAATTTACTTTGATATGCAAGGTGTTCATGTCTTTCTTTCGTCAGTTGAAAAGAAATCAAGGTTTTTGAGGAAAACAATGGGGATCAAAGGGGTTGAAGGTACTGCAGTTTCAGTGCAGCTTCAAAAGTCTTATCTAGTGAACCAATCAGTCATATTAAAAAAAAAAAAAAATTACATTTATATACATTTTAATCAAAAAATGCTCGTCTTGCACTAGCTTGATCGCACACATTGTTGGAAAGGTCATGCATGAGTATTTACAATGTTAATGTGAAAGTACACAAATGAAGAACTAACCAGATATGACCTTTCTAACGTGTTTATGTAAAGCATGAAGTCGTGGGCGCACATCGCAAAGGTACTACCAATTTTTTATTCATTTTTAGAAAATGACCAATCATTTTGTTACATAAGACCCTTATTCTTCGGCTGGGTTTGTGTAGAGCCCTTTGAAGCTGCAGCGAAACTGCAATTTGGGCCTTCAACCATTAATCCCCATTGAAGTCCGCTATATGGAGAAAAATCCTGGAATGTTTTTCTCAAAAACCTTTTTTTTTTTTTTTTAACTGAAGAAAGACAAAATGAACATCTTGGATGACATGGGGTGAGTAAATTATCAGGAGATTTTAATTCAGGAGTAAACTAATCCTTTAAGCATTATTATGCTTTTTTTTTCAGATTCCTGCACATATTTTTCATGATTTAGTAAAAAGAGTTAAAATGATCTGTTAATGGCACTGATCTAGATTTTCCCGTCATTCCCACACCAAAGCTTTTTAATCTTTGATATGCACATTTTCAAGAGTAAGATCATCATTTAACATTTTTTTTCTAAAGAAATCAATACTTTTACTCAAGACTGTATTAAACTGATCAAAAGTGACAGTAGACATTTACAAAAATCTATTTGCTGTTCTTTTCTGATCTTTTTGAGTTCTCTATTATGAATACTGACAAATAAGTACATCACTGTTTTCACAAAAATATTTAAGCAGCTCTTTATATATATTAACTGTTCAATATATAAAATTAATTACAAGAAATGTTTCTTGAGCAGCAAATCATCATATTAAAATGATTTCTGAAGGATTATGGATTAAGGATTATGTGACACTGAAGACTGGAGTAAAGATTCTGAAAATTCAGCTTTAATCATAGGAATAATTTTACAATATTTTCAAATAGAACACATGAGTTTTTACTGTACACTGTCAGAAAAAAAGGTACAGTTTTGTCACTTGGGCGGTACCCTAAGACACAAAAGAGAAAAGGTACATCTTTCTACGTTACCTTACCCCTAAACAGTACATTTTAGTACTTTGAAAGTACATATTTTTACCTTTTCACTTTTGTAGCTTAGAGTACCGCTTCAGTGACCTTTTTTTTCTGAGAATGTATTTTTAATCAAATAAATGCAGCCTTGGTGAGCAGAAGGAACATTTTTCGAAAGTTTTGAAAAGTAGTAAGTTCCCTGATGTTACTGGGAACAGGATGAGGAATCTCTATTATTCTTCCCGCATGCTGAGACATCCGGACGTTTTTATGAGGAAGAGCGATTTTTCCTTTGTTCAAGTAGCAGTTACTAATTAAGGAAAGTTTTAATATCTTCTTTTAACGTTTAATTAACCCATTATGTCCTGTTTGTGGACCTTTAATCTTCACAACAAAACTCTTATGTTTGGGGGGAATTAATGAAGGTAAATTAGATTTGTTGCTTTTCCTGGTAACCGACAGCAAAGCAAGCTTGTGTGTGTGTGTAATTAGGTGAATTTTAGTGCGATCAGGGCTTTTGTTCACCGTGGATGCAAATTACAGAGTTTTTAAACAAGCCTTTGATGATCAAGTTGCCGCACATGGAAATGTTCAGTGGTTTCGTGTGCATGTGCTGTAGTTTTCACCAGCTGTTACTGCTCGTTCTCCGCTCGTTTTCATTTTCCAATGTGGTGTAGTGATAAGCAACATGGAGGATTGAGAGTGAGAGTGTGTGTGTGTCAAATTAGGGCACAAAGCGCCTCACACACTCACTGCAGCTGTTGCTGATAGCAGCAGTACAGAATGGCCTCTGTTTTGCTGACTCCATTTCCTTTTCCTCTCTGCAGGGCTGCCGCCACTCCTGAGGTTGCCGTGGGAACAGGACCCTGGCCCAACCCCCCAACCGAGGCTGAGCAGCTCCAGGCGCTGATGGCCGCTGCTAATGGTGAGAATCTCTCACTTGCTCTTTAATGGTGTCAAACAATCACTATGCATTGAGATAATGGTTGTAACATGAGAAACATACAGAATAGAATGTTGACTTCATTGGATTGCTATCTGATTAATCAGTCATTTACATCATAATCAGATGAATTTTTGCATAGATATGTTTGTCTTGCATGCATGATGGACAATCATGTAGAATAAGCACATGCACATTCGCAGATGTCCACGTGGGCACACACAAAGCTCAGTGGTCCGTATCTATACAAACCACATCAAAGCTGTTGACACACAGCAGAGTGACATCAGCCTCTCTCATGTTTCCCTTTATTTTCACTGCTGCTGTGACTGAGCAAGAATAAAAAAGAAAGTGACTCATCACACATTTATTTAGCTGGACTGTGGTATTTCCTAACTATTTAGATGGATGCAGCTGGTAAATAAAATTAAACTTGAAATTAAATTAAACCATCATACAGTTCTTATTTGATGAATAGAAAGTTCAAAAGTACGGTGTTTATTTGAAATTTATTTTTTTTATAATATTCTAATTTCTCTTTCGAGAAATTTAATACATCGTTGCTGAATAAAAAAACAAATTAATTAGTTAAAAACTCTTACTGACCCCAAACTTTTGAACTGTAGTTTACATCAGCTTACGTAAAAGCAGACTGGAACAGATTGTTTCGGCCAAATCTCAAAGACATTGAAACAGACACATGAGAAGCAAGTGGAATTATATTATATTATATTTGTTCTCCAAAGACTGAGACAGATGTTATTGAGTTATTTGGTTCCCGTTAAAAAGCGTCAATGTTTCCACTGTTCTGTCCAGTGCTGTTCTGGGATCAGCCATTCAGCAGGTTTCCATTAACACTCAGTTTGTTTAAATTTGTTGTTGTTGTTGCTTTTGTTAAATGTTTTTTTTTTTCTTCTTCTTCTTCTTCATTTTTCTAGGTTAAATCTTGTAGTATAAGCTTGGTTGAATAGGTTTACTGAGACTTACTATCTTAAGTCAAGTAAAAAAAAATAATAAATAAATAAAAAATATTGTGAATGTATATTAAGAATGTTGAGATATTTTGCCAAAAAACACAACAAAAATACTTTTTCAGTGTTTATTTTATTTATTTAAAATTTATTTAAAACTGCCCACTGGCAGTTTTTTTCTAATTTTAAAGGGATAGTTCACCCAAAAATGAAAATTCTGTCATTAATTTCTCACCCTCATGTTGTTCCTAACCCTTAAGACCTTTGGGTTCATCTTCATCTTCAGAACACAAATTAAGATATTTTTGATGAAATCCGAGAGCTTTCTGACTTTGCATAGACAGCAACGCAACTGACACGTTCAAGACCCAGAAAAGTAGAATCGTTAAAATAGTCCATGTGCAGTCAGTGGGTCAACCATAATTTTATGGACTATTTTAACAATGTCCTTACTACTTTTCTGGGCCTTGCTGTCTATGCAGGGTCAGAGAGCTCTCAGATTTCATCAAAAATATCTTAATTTACGTTCCAAAGATAAACGAAGGTTTGGAACAAAATGAGGGTGAGGAACTAATGACAGAACCTTCATTTTTGGGAGAACTGTCCCTTTAAAGGAGAACTCCACTTTCAGAACAACAATTTACAAAAAATTTACTCACCCCCTTATCATCCAAGATGTTCATGTCTTTCTGTCTTCAGTCGTGAAGAAATTATGATCTTTGAGGATATCATTTCAGGATTTTTCTCCATATAATGGACTTCATTAGTGCCCTGATTTTTTTACTTTGTAAAATGTAGTTTAAATGCAGCTTCAAAGGGCTCTAAACGATTCCAGCCCAGGAAGAAGGGTCTTGTCTAGCGAGACGATTGGCCATTTTTTTTCAGAAAATAAAGATTTGTTTACTTTTTAAGCACAAAAGCTCGTGTAGCACAGGCTCTGGGATGCGCGTCCACAACACTACGTACTATTGAATCACGACGAAAGGTCACACAGAACTACAGACCCAGTGTTTACAAAGCGAACACGCAAAGACTAAGGAAGTGCAAGTAAATCAAAGCTTTGTACAAACAAAAAGGTACAACAATATCAGACGATTCTGAAGTTGTAGGGTTTTGCCATACTCTACACAAACGATGAATTTAGACGTGATTCATATTGTCGTGGACGCACATCTTAGCGCCTGTGCTACACAAGCTTTTGTGCTTAAAATTTTTTTATTTTTTTTGAAAAATGTGACCAATTGTTTTACTAGATAAGACCCTTCTTCCTCAGCTGGGGTCATTTAAAGCCCTTTGAAGCTGCATTTAAACTACATTTTGGAAGTTCAAAATCGAGGCACCTATGAAGTCCATTATATGGAGAAAAATCCTGAAATTCTTTCCGCAAAAACCATAATTTCTTCACAACTGAAAACAGAAAGACATGAACATCTGGATGACAAGGGGGCGAGTAAATTATTTATCTTGATTTAAGAATGTTTAGATATTTGCACAACACAAAATACTTCAAAAATGCAGTTTATTCATTTAGCAAAGTGACTTGCTTTTTTTGGTGACTATTTCCCATGACATATTCAAACAAATAATTTTAAAAAGAGCTGTGTGAAATCCTCTCAAAATCACCTAAAAGAAAACTCTCTTTTCTCCCCAGAGGTCAGCGAGGCGACCAACACTCTGGGTCCGGGCACCATGGGTCTGAGCACCCGCTACAGCCCTCAGTTCACCCTGCAGCACGTCCCTGATTACCGACAGAACGTCTACATCCCCGGCAGCACCGCCACCCTGACCTCCAACCAGCAGCAACCCCAGCAGGCCCTGCCACCACCACAGGCCGCCGCAGCTATCGCCGTGGCCCAACCTGAGCCGCCAAAAGCCGCCCAGACGCCCGCCAGCAAGAAGAAATCCACTAAGAAGGAGAAGAAGTAGAGAGTCGTAGGTAGATATGAGGTTTAGAAATAGCTGGACGACTCCATTCTTGCTGTTCTGAGGTTTGCTGGAATCTGTAACTATGTAGAGAAAAATATTAGGGTAAAGAAAAGACAGTATGTCAATGTAAACCCACTTCTAACCGCTTCTTGTCTATTTCACACATGCATTTGTTTTCCTTAAGTACTGTAAAATCATGTCCTGATTCATTCAAATATTTGGAGAGAAATTAGTTTTTCATTCTCACTTTTGCCAAGTTTATGCAACTTCGAAATGACACTATACTCTTGCGTATATCAAGCCAATAATGTATTTACCACAGTACCGTGATCATGTTAAACAGACATCTGGACAGAAAGAGGAAATGTATTCTTATAACAATCACATTCTTGTTTCTACAAAGACACAGTGACACTGTGGATGTTTTAATGTTTGTAAAATGCATCATGATTATGACTTTATTGTTTGCTAAAATACCACTATGGACTTTTTTTTAATTGATTGTTTTAGAAGCATTGACGTAGATGCAAGTCAGGTGATTATTGCTGCATGCTGTTTTTGCGCTCTAGATAATCTCCATATCGCCTGACGTCTATAAACACCCGTCTACTTTCTCACGGAGGTGGTGAACATAAAACCATCTGCTTTTATGATGATTTGTATTTGCTTTCAAAGAATTGATCCCCCTGTGTATCACTGAGCCAGAGTTGTTTTTATGTTAACTGAATGTTTTTGGAGCGTTAGTGACGGCCGAGCCATAATGGGATGTTGTGAAACCAGTTACCATCCACAAGCGCCTACAGTGGCATATCGTCCGTAGTATTCAGTATTTCCAGGTTATCCTGAAGTGTTGAAGCTCTTTATCAGTGCTGGTTGTAATTAGATGGGTTAGTAATGATACTTTGTTGTTTTGATGATGATAAAACCTCCTAACTTTGTCAGTTGTCAATCAAAGTAGCAATTTCTTAATGCAAAGGCTGAAATTCAGTTAAAATTCAATACCAGATAGGACTGATGCTGTTTGAGGAGGTAACTTGCACTCATTGAATGTACAACAAGCACGGTAACTGTCATTAAAGCTGGTTCTAGAAAATACTTATAATGCAAAGATTCCGTCCAAATGCTGGTTCCTGTTCACTTTCCCTCTAAATACAGCAGTTCTTGTACCACTGGCATGACGTTCCTTTGTAAATAGGATTTGCCCTTAAAAACACATGAAACCTTTTCAGATAATCAGCTCAAGAGGAATGGCTTACTACTGGAATGTCATTTTATTTTACAGAAAAAAATGCACAAAAATATCAAAATGCAGAAAAAGATGAAAAAAACATTTTTGACACTCTGTTACCAATGTAGTTCTTTAGTACTATGAAGGCCAACTAACGCACCTGTAAATAAAGAGTTTAACTTTTACTTATAAAAATAAATAGTGACACACTATTAGTCTAGAAGTTGTGATGTTATGCATATATTTTTGTGTTCATCTTCCTCTTTTCCTGTCACTTTTCCATGAAAAGACACAAAATGGAGGGTAAATAGACCTAAAAATCCTCCGTTATTAATTTTGTGCTCTCTGTCGTGCTTACATGTGAGAATGCTTCTTAATGTCTATATGAAGAATCTGAATAGATCTATATCTGTGTGTGTGCGTGTGTCTGCTGATGCTGTAATCCTGCTGTAACATCTCTGATAAGACGCTTTGATTCCCAGCTCCTGTGTGCTACTCGCATTTTATATGCTAATATTTATATTGCTGTTTTATTTTTGTTTTCTTTTTCCTGAACACTGACATTTCAAATAAAAGGTTCTCAAATTATTTGTGTCTTATGTCTTTGTTTTGTTGTTGTAAAAGTTAGAATTTATAGACAATAGCACCGTTATATAAGGATGACTCATGTTGCTAGATGGGATATACATAAACCCACATGTATATGTATATATACACATATACACACTATGAACTTACATATATACATAGAATGATGTATGTAAGTTCAGTTGTTTGTTAAATCAAATCAAACCCTCAGGAGACGTTTGCTCTTTTTTTTTTCCATTTTTCTTACTCTTTTAGTGCTTTGGGAAGACAAGTTTATGGTTTTCACAGAATATTATGCAAACTATTTAATTTGCAAAGCTAGTAGGAAAACCTTTCATAGTTTTTCATAAAAAAAAAAAATGAACGTATGTACAGTTGAGGTCAAAAGTTTATTGTAAATTCATTAAGAATGTTAATTATTTTACCAAATAGAAGGGATCATACAAAATTCATGTTTTTTTAAGTACTGACCTGAATAAGATATTTCACATAAAAGACGTTTACATATAGTATAGAAAATAATATTTGAATTTGTAAAAACGACCCTGTTCAAAAGTTTACATACTCTTGATTCATAATATTATGTTGTTACCTGAATGATCTACGGTTGAGTTTTTTTGTTTAGTGATAGTTGTTCATTAGTCTCTTGTTTTTGAAATGGGAAAAAAAAAAAAAAGATATTTAGGCAAAATAAGAAAAATGTACACATCTTCAGCCTATCAAAAGTTTACACCCTTACTTTACTTAATGCATCATTTTTCCTTCTGGATCATCAGTGAGTGCTCAGTTGTCCTCAGTATGAAAAGATTGATCTCAAAATCATAGTCATTATTGGAAAGGGTTCAAATACACAAAAATGCTGAAAAACCAAAGAATTTTGGGAACCTGAAGGATTTTTCTGAAGAAAAGCAGGCATTTGAACTGTTCAGGACAAACAAGGGACTCATTAACAACTATCACTAAACAAAACAAAACAAAAAACACATTTTCTGTCTGGTGTTAGATGTTATTTCATGTAAAACTACAAATGGTTTTCCCACCAGCTTTGTAACAAATAATATTCTGTGAAAACCAGAAACTGTCTTTATAAAAAGAGTAAGAAACATGAAAAAAGTAGTCTCCTGAGGGTTTGATTTGTCTTAATTAGCAACTGAACTTTAATGAATGTATAAATCTACTGCAGTTTCACGATTTAATCTGGAATAAGGTGTATTTTCTCTACAGTGGCCTCAAAGCTTGTCCAGTTAAAGGATGTGACTCTTGGTTCAGTGATCTGCATTTTCAGCTCTATTTTAGTCAAACTAAGCAAGATGAAACACTGTTCTCTTTCAGAACCACAAAGACTTTGTGTTTCAGATCTCTGCTTCCTTTGCCAAAAATTCAGTGTTTTCACAGCTGTGAGGTTTGACAACAAACCAGAGACTTTCACCAGGTTTCAAACAGGTGATCAGGGTCAGGCTCTGATGTAGGAGATGTGGAGATTGGAAGGGGTCAGAGGTCAAAGGCGTTTCGCTACAGTCAGCCTGATTGGGGTCACAGCGAGATTTTAGCCCGAGACAATTAACAGATGGTAATAAAAATCCAGCAGAGACAAAAAGCAAAGTGTGCTTCATTTTCTCGGTCATGAAACCCTAGAAACACAAAAAGAAAAAAC
This sequence comes from Labeo calbasu, assembly GCA_019740295.1. NCBI lineage: Eukaryota > Metazoa > Chordata > Actinopteri > Cypriniformes > Cyprinidae > Labeo > Labeo calbasu. The sequence continues at coordinate 736 of JAHKKF010411844.1, read as the reverse complement.
AAGGAAGCCCATCTGTTCACCCAACACACACACACACACACACACACACTGCATCAGCACCCTTACAAAAAACGTCTTTTCCACTTCAGCTGGCATTACCATGGAAACCCCTTCCAAGACAGTCGAATGGAAGGAGTGATTAGAATCCAAACAGAGCAAAAAAAAGAGGACCGACCAACAAAACACATACAGACATGTGGAAAAGTGAAGATGTGGGGGAAGGACTGAAATACACACGGATCAGAGAAGAGGACATACTTAAAGCTTCTGAAGGATTATCGGGAATGCAAATCAGAGGAAATCCTCTTTTTAACAGTCTGATCACTACTTGGATCCCTAAGTGTAATCCAAGAGGCCATAATGTACGTATTATTACTTTTCAGGTTCAATTCAATTGTGTTTAATTGCCATGACAAATATACTGTAGTGACAAAGCATTTTAGTTTTTTATGACCTTTTTTGAGCCTTTCAAATTCAACAGCTTCTTTATCTTTAAAGACTGATGTCATGTACAGAAATTAATGGTAACCAATCACTCTGTTGTCAAACAGAAATAGCTATTTAGCTAAACTAAATAGCTATTTAGAGACAGTATTTAACTTTGTGAGCTATAAACCACTTTTAGAAGTGGGAGATAAATCTAAATTATTCTTATTATTATTATTATTATTATTATTATTATTATTTTCCCCTCAAAACTGCTTATTTGGGCACTTTCATTTCATTTCATTTTTGG